>VXBZ01003302.1:1104068-1191807 GCA_013399135.1 Heliornis fulica
GAGAGAGAGAGAGAGAAGAGAGAGAAATGTGTGATGTGTTTTGTCACATGTGCTATGCCATAATTCCCACCTGACAAACTAGCTGAATCAGTAGAAAATTGCAAGTTGTCAGCAGCAGAATAAACTGCTGTAATAGCTGATTAATGATCAACACCTGTGACAGGTGCTGTACGGGACTGTAAACTTGGTGTGATTAACAGTCACCGGACGAATAAACATTAGTGACAGTCAGTGGAGAGCGAGTTTGCGTGTTTTAACAAATCTCCCACATTACAGTTATTGATATTTCCAGTGGAGGCACTTGCTTTTTGGTAATTATCTGACAACACTGGAAGAGTGTTTTAATCCAGTGTGTTTGTTTCTCTTGTGTTCGTTTCTTTCAGGGCTCAAAATTGTGTTTTGACAAGATGACCTCGCGGAGTTCACAACTGCAGACAAATTTAGCATAGTCACAAACAGTTTAGTCCGTGTCCAGATCATGGAACAAACACAAATATATTCTTTCAAACATAGATGCAAGCATAAGCCTACACAGACAAAACCATAAATATTGTATAAGTATACAAAAAATATTTATACAGATATATTTTCAAAGCTTATATTTCTAAGAGTTGACTGGGTTTTATTTCTTATGTCAGTGGTTATGACATGTACCCGACTGCTATGGGAAACCAGTACTCCTTGTGTTCCACCACCAAAGATGCATGAATTTCTTCTGAAGGACAATTTTGATCTCATTAATTTAGCCTTAGAAAATTCCTGGAATACATCCATCATAATAGGCCATGAAAGTTATCCATCTATGGGATTGCTCTATGATCAGCACAGTAGGATCTAATCGATTCCTAGCTACAACTAGAGCTGTATCAGGATACTCTTTGGATAGCATAAATAACACTTTTTTTTCTCTCCTCATGCATGGTTACAGATATGCAGATTAGGTAAAATATATATTCTTATGCAAAAAGACATGCATTAGAAAGCCTCCACATAGCACGTGAAAAGACATGAACCCAGCACACTCAGATTTTGCCACCAATACAATGTCAGTCTCAAGCCCGAAACACAAAGCAGTATCACTGTCATCTCCTGACAAGTTCTTTACTGGGCCAAATAAAAATAAACCAAAACTAAATCATGACTTCAGAGTTTCATATCTGCAGTTGAAATAATCTAATAGATGGTCAGATAACACATCAGACTGTCCTTATGGGAGGTCCTTCCAGTCCTCCAATTAGAAATGAAATTTAAAAGAGAACCCGCAGGCTGAGAAATTGTGACTCTGCTGAAAATGTTTCACTAGATTCAGCTACAAACTTCTTAACTCAAAGAACATCAGATATGTTATACATTAAAATTGGTCTGTTGGAAAAAGAAAACTCAATGTTTTCCTCAGAAAAAAACTTCTAGACATAAATGTAATTAAATATAATGTACGTGCAAGGATTTAGCTATATCATGTAGCACTTCAGAAGACACACGAAGCAAAAAAAAAAAAAGGCAAAGAAATTACTGCTTGTATCAGTTCCAGGAAAGAAATGACAATATATATCCTTGCTTACAGACCAAAAAATCCAGTAATCTCAACCTTTAATGGAAAACCCCAAAGACATGGAATTGGCCCATTGCTTTTACAAGAGTCACAGCTGTACATCTATATCAACTAACTAGATGTTTTTTTCCATTTCAATGCTTTCTAACAGCAGCAGAAAAGAAATTTCATTTCTCGGTCCTGATTGATTACAACATACCTTTAACATGAACTGTTGCATAAGCTCTTCCTCAGATGTAGTTAACTGTGGGAAAGGGCTTCATAACTGGATGACATTTAGTTCGCCTAAATGATAACCTCTCAGTATGGAACAACTTTCCATAAACTTACTATACATTCTTTTACACTTGGAGGAGCTTAGAGAGAAAACAGTGTAAGTACTAGCTCCACAAACCCCACTACCTGAATAACAGTTCACGTAGATCTAATATTTGCTCGTTAATAATGAAAAGAAGGTAGGAATAACCTTCAGTCTACTCTTCATGAAAACATCTCTAAATTTGTTTACCAGTATGTCATTCCATTCCCCATTTTAATTTATTACTGCACAAAATACAGAAGTCCAGAGTGACTAATTTATAAAAAATGCTTATTAAAATATATTTAATGAGTAATAATTTGATAGCTATAGTATTTTTGTTTTCTGAATAATCTACAGTGTAGCAGTCTGCAACCTGAAACAGAAGCAATAGCTTAAAAGCTTTATGCAAAATGTATGTAAATTTGTCATGCTTTAGTAGAGATACATCCGAATAGGCAGCAGTGCAGCTAGCCAACAGCCTAGGAAGGAGGCCAATCTCACATCCAGATGCCACTGATAGAGAGACACTATGTGGCATCAACGCTCCCAGCTGCCAGGCTCGCCATGCATTTTTACAACATTTGACTGTGGCAGAAAGAGACCTTGTAGAGCTCTGATAAATAATAACACCACACTGAAATAATTCCAGTGAGTATAAAAATCTAACAACAAAAAATATCTTAAAACAAATATTTTCCTACAAGCAATTGTTAGCTATCTGGAAATGGCATTATCACTGTACTGACCCAGAGAGAGAGACAATACAATTCTCAAAATTTATGCTGAATTTGTTAACAACTTTTTGAGGTGATTTTCCATCCTTTGCTTCTACGTTTTCATGTAATTCTATGAAATTGAATCCATTCCCAGCTATATGTGCAGAAACCTAATTTTATTCTTTAAAATGAACATTGGATATGAAATCCAAGTGAAGGAATCAATTGGCTTTAATTTACTGTGCTTTGGAACAATTAGTAATTTGAAAAATGACAAAAAAAGGAAAAATGGAAACTATCAAAAGACAATAGTATAGCAAATTAATCAGGCCTGAGACCAGGAAATGAGGAATTACTCATTCGTCTGTAAATTACAAACCTTGTTATTACTTGTCACTTAATATGTTTCAAATATGATTTAGCAAGTAATGCTCATCCATTCTTTAAAGTAGCACATGATAAAAAAAACTAAGCAAATTTCACCAGGAACACAGCCACTGATGAACTATTTCACTCAACTAAAAAGAATTTGGGATTACAATTCAATATCATTGTAACTCATGCTGGTCAGCCCATGAATAATAGATAGGCTTCGATATACGCCCTTTTGTTTTGCAACAGTTCACCCAAATTCTTAATCATAGTATATTTCATAAGGGAACTACAGATTATTCACTGAGAAACATACACCATCAAATTTCAGGTGTAAATGAATGTGCATATGAAGAAAAATATTGAATTCAAAAGTAAATCCTTTCTTATTTCTTAAATTACACAAGAGCAACAAAGAATTAAACAACAAAAAAAGTCAAGTGTGGATGATCTTAGCCAAATCTACTGTATTTGCAAACTGTTCACCTTCCATTCATTTGTTCCCAAATATGGGGAAAAGCATTTTTTAGATACTAGTGTCACAAATCTTAGAAATCTTCCTTGTGTTCCATAGTTATGTATAGCACAACAGAGCAAGGACAGCAAACAAAATCAGAGCAGAGGGAACAAACAAAGCTCTCATTCTCTTTTGTTCAGATCACTGTCTTTACTACTTTGAAAAACAAATAAAAATTACTGATTGTTGAACTGTATTCTGGGACGTGGCTTTTTGCACTTCTTCCTACACAGGTAACCATGTAATTTTACCAGCGCATCAACATCACACACACACAAGACTTCAAAGATATTAACTTGATTCCTTTGTACAATTCCTTTTCAGAAGTCATTTGCAAAGCATCTGCATCCTCTAAAAGAAAAAAATTTGCAATTCACCTGATGAAGATAGAAAATTATAATTATAGATCATCCAACAATTTTGATAATTTCAGCAAGAGAGTTTGCTTAAAACTGTGTCTTTTAGTTAGCAAAGTCAAACAGAGCTGCACTATGTTATGCATACCTGTAGTGTATTCCTCCCTGTGCATAGGAAGTAGAACTGCATAGGAAGCAGAAACAGGGGCTTTGGTCCCAAGACCTTACTGATACCCCTTATAGGCTGAAACCTTTGAGTGGTGGGAGCACACCAGTCCACTTCATTCTCAACACCAACTTCACAAGTACATGTGCACAAAGAGGTTCATACCTTTTGCATCCCAGAAAATCTGAACAGATAGATACACCCAAAAGCCACAGTAAGTAAATATTTCAGGAATACATGATGCTGCTATGGAAAGGTAGCCAAGTGAAACCACTGGGGCAGAAACAGTGCCAAACTACCATATTTGTCAAATGCCTGCCTGCTTTCTGTGTAGAACTTTTGAGAATCAGACTTCATCTACTAGTTTCCATTTTAAGAGTAATCTTTTACAGAGGGATAACTATTTAGGAAGCTAATTGCATTTTTCCTCTTTATGATTTTTCCATAAGAAAGGATGGTTCTGTGGACATTAGTGTCCAAGGTAAGGACTCCTAATTAATTCAAGTAATGAGACAAAGTAAAATATGTTGTCTAATTTTGACTGGTCACTCCCAAGACAAAAAAAGATTTTGGCATGTTTTAGTCTTTTTCTGTATGTTTTCTATCTACACATACAGAAATGGTGTCTGTAACCATTCAAAGTTGAACACTCAAAGAAAGATTTTTAAACAGAAGGATCAGCATTTCCCCCAGATGTCTTCATTAAAGAGATGCAAATACATTTTCTTTAACAGCAGCAACATTAATTGCTCTACAAGCTTCAGTGTGTCATCATTGATGCATCATTAAAAAAAAAGACACTAACAAACACATGAAATGCTCATTCATGGAGTCAGCAGTCAAACAGGCTAGAGCAAGAAATAATACAGGAGACAGACTGCTTACATGACATGGCACTGGTAAAATTCCTGGTAAATGTATGCATGACTACTGAAATGACAACTCCATATCTCACATTGTGAAAAATACAGAAAACAGTAAATGACCAAAATCTTAGTTACACCAATACACAGTGACATAAAGCCACTGACCTCTATGAAGTTATTCTGGATTTTTTATCTACACACCTGGAGCTCTTCTAAGCAGTAAACAGCCTAAGGAGACAAACATCAACTTCCATATGATAAATCCTCCCAAATGATACTTTATTTATTCTTTATGAATCTTCACTCAACTTTATTTTTTTGATACCAGGATGAAAAAAACATTGTTTACAAAAAGGGCTTTTAGAAGTGAGTCATATTGGACACTGCAGGAAAAAGTAATCTGTGAGAATGACTAACACTTTGGTAAACTAAGTTAACCATAACAAATATTGATTATGTTACCAGTTTTAGGAAACAATGTTTTTCTGGAAAATAATACAGGAATCAATGGAAGCTAATAAAACCAAAATAAAAAGCAGTACTTCTCTGCCATACAGTTAGTCTTTATCGTTTAGGAGATGACACACAGGACAAACAGCAAATCAAACAGGTCCTTTAAAAATCAGTAAGATGGATCAGGCAAAATGTGAGCTTTTACTATTTTAAAGCACCGTCTTCACCTATTGTCCTGACCACAGCACTTAGAATCACAACTTTTATATAGAGAGATGTAAAAATCCCCGTTACATGTGTTCTTGCACATTTATGTGCCCATTTCTCCTGTTCCCCAAACTCCACTATTTGATACTCCTTGGGGTTTTTTTTTTTTCATCTTGATTAAACTGTAAGCTAAGCAAGACAAATGTCCTATTCTTTCTCATCACACATTTCTTGATAGATTCCTTTGACAGATATAGCTTCCTAGCACTGAGCCTTAAAAAGCTTTGCAAGCACTGGGAGACAAATTTAGTCCATGAGAGGTGAAGAGAAGACACAAAGAGACTGAACATAACAGAGAAGGTAGTCCCTGGGCCAGCCCTTGCACTTCTTCGGGCAGTGAGGCAGTAGAGATGCATTCAACAGCCCCTGGACAACTTCTGCACAGAAACCATTGCTTATTCAAAGAGAAATTCATTTATTCTGTCACTGGGCACTTCAAGCCCTCCAAGTATTCTTGGCATTTCAGAAACATAACAGGTTACAGACACATTTTGAACTTTGTTTCACCAGATGCTTGCTGTGACCTCTTCTCCCTTTCATAGAAACTCTTTCAAGGGTGTCATGACCACTAACACCACCTTTTAAACATACTACTGGAACAGCTTTAAGGATTTAAAGGAAAGTTCCTTTAATATTAAGTTAATTTGCCAACAGAATAAAGGCTGTAAAGGTTTGGTAGAAAACAACAGTCTCTTCTAAGTACCAGAATACAGCAATTCAAACGTCACAATTTAATAAAATATTAAAATACTTTAAGATGTTTTGGAATGTTTAATAGAAAATACAGATCCAAAAGAAACATTCAAAAACCATCAAAAAAATAACTGCTTTCATTATTGCATTTTGTTTTCTGGAATAACTTCCAAAGAATCATGCTAAACTTCGTGAGAATGTTAATGGATTTAATAATTTAATTTTTGTTTTGAATAGCAGTCGTATGTAAATCAAGTTTAGTCAATATATGCTTTGTGAGCATGACCTGAAATTGTTTCTTCTCACTGTAAATCCAGGTAACTGTTTTCTATTACAATTATTAAAGACCAAAACTGAAATGTGAGTAACAATATCCAGCTGAAGGATTCATAAGAAGTTATGCAAATCTCACTTATGTGAAGTATTTTCCTCTACATAAACAGATTCTGTTTTTTTCCCATAAAAGAAGATAGTCACAAGAAGTTCATAATGATGCTTAAAAGCAAACAAATAATGAACAGCAGCATCTCCTTTTAAGTCTCCTAGAAGAAAAGTCAATCTCCTGGGACAGTGTCAATGCACACAGCCTTACTGCTCCTGAGCAGTGACAAACACCACTGAAATTAAAACACTCTTCAAGCTCCAACCAGCCTGGTCTTTGTGCTTTCTTCCATAGCAAGCTCCAGCCACTTTTGCTTACAGGTTCAATAAATCCCTGCTTCCATGGGATTTTTTTTTTGTTGTTGTTTTTTAAATCTTAGTCTAATACAGCTATTAGAATATATAGTTATAATCAACACCACAATATAAAATAAGCAGAGTTTTAACAGATGCTTCAGCGTTGCTGACATTTGAAGTAAATTTCTTATTTGTGATAAGAGAACTACAAAAAATTTAGTGATACCATTGCAGAGATCAGAAATTCATGGGAATGGAGAAGAAAATATAGACAGAACGTTTTTCTTCTTCTATGTGTAGAGACAGAGAGAGGAGAAAAGGTTTGGATCTGCAGTCAGATTTTCCAAAGGTTTAGGTATGAACAGATCTAAGGGTAATAGTGATATGCAATTTTCATAGAGGATTTGTAAAATTTGACAATGTACTTATGCAAAATAGGTGATTAATTTCAGAGTAAACTATACCTCTTGCCCATGATAAAAGGGTACAGCTAGACTCATAACTGACAAATTATTTTTGTTATATACAGATATAAAGAAAATGTAATTACATCAACTTCAGTTTTAGCCTTAATTTAATGAAGAAGGCACAATTGATGCATGTGCATATTTCAGTTTAATCTTTAAAACAGTGGTCTTGTTCCTCATTCTTCAATGTTCAGACCACTCCAATTACACAGAATTATATTATTTCCATTATTTAGTACTTTTATAAAAATTAGTACAAAATTATTTTAAAGATCAGCACTTAGGGAAAAAAATCAAAAGAAACTCGATTTAATAGTGCTAAAATCCATTACATAAATTAAGATGAAACTGTTTATTTTTTAAGATAAGCCACTGAATAATTTATTCACGTTCTAGCTAAAGGAATCAGTAAAAGTGTTAAATATAAAACGTATGTAACTTTAAGATGGCATTGTACTCTTGAAACATTTTGGTAAGAATGTTATGAAATCTTTTCCAATGAAGACCTAACAGCGGTGTTTTGAAGAATGACAGTGTGATCAGTCAAGGAATCTGATTTTTGAATTCTTGTCCAAACAAGTCCAATCTACATATCATTATTGCCTTCTAAAAACAGAACTCAATGGGAGCTATGCCTCTGTAAAAACTGAAGAACTAAGCAGTAGAAGGTACTATTCTAAAACTTTGAAATTGTAATGACATACATTATTTTTCTGAGGAAAGAGAGTCCAGAGTTTCACGCTTTTCCTCACTAAATTTGGTAGAATAAAGGTGATGGAATGGGATGTGCAAATTAACAGTATGTTGGTTTAACAGGCCATTCAGGTTCAGGCCTTGAGCTCCTGAGCAAATTCTGGAGGTGCAGAATGCACTTGTTCTTCAGGAAGCCAAAGGCAGAGGGTGGGGCTGCACCCACTCCAAGGTCTTTGAAGACAGAATTCATGTCTATCCCAGGAAAAAATGTAATCTATATTTATTACATTAATTTTATTTTGAAAGATTGTTAGATTTTCTATTGTAGATAGTTTGAAAGTGCCAACAAAATGGCTACATCTTACCAGTTTAGCAAGAAAAAGCACTGTACCAACATGCAGCTCTGGTTTCATAATTTATGCAACCTCTAAGATAGGGATATAAGGTGAGGGACACCTGGGCCCAGCTATGGCAATCTTTTGTATGAATATCAGTAGCTCATGAATATAAACAGTTACAGGAAAATAAAATTTATAAAACCTAGACCTGGGAACAAAAATCTCAGTAAGATCAACAACTCCAAAAGAATCTAGTGTCGCATTCCTAAGAATGTCAGATTAAACTAACATGTGCCAGTCAATATTGGTACACTGTGACCCTTGATGCCTCCTAAGCAAAACTATTAAGTCCAACATTTTCTCCTGTAAGCACTTATCTGTAAGGATGGCTAACATGTCCTCTGAAGCAGATATTGAAACTGATTGGACAATAGGTAGATACCAGACAGGGGCCTGGGGGCCGACCTCTAGAAATAGGGGGAGAAAATCTTAATCTGCAACACAATGCAGCTCTCTTGAAACCCTATCATTTTCACTTCCCATGTGTCTGCTGCCTGACTGTGAATGGATTTGAAAAGGAATGGTTAGTGCTGAAAATTGGATCAGAGCTAACATTCTCTCATTTTTATCAGCAGCTGCCAAAGGTCATCTGACATAATAGCTGATGAATTCAAGCCCAGTGGATTTCATTTGCAATTTTCAATTTACTGAGGCCTCCAAACCCCACAGTGATAAAAGCTTCCCCTATCGTGGCCTGTCACAAACATCAAGAAACTGCACAAACCCACAAGAAAGAAATAGGAGAAAGCTGTGCATCATCACAGTTACAGATAAGGAGAACAGGAAGAAACAGTATCATGTAGAAAGGTGTGGAGCGGCATGTGTGGTTGAGTTTCTAAATGCCAATTGTAATGAAAAGACTATGAAGAGCAATCAAATAACTTCTACAGAATAACATCATGGTTCCCCTCCCCCCTTCAGTGTGAAAATTGCCTTCTAATCTCTTGCTTGACATCCTGAAGATAAAAGTGAAAGTGAAAAAAACTGTTTATTTAGACATGGATAGTATTGTACAGTTGATATATTTACTGTAGTTTTGATTTCCAAATTCATGCTATTAGAGGCCTATTATCACAGAAACAGTATGTCAGTGCAAAGTAAGAAATGCATTTGTTCACTGATAGATGGACTGTTTTTACTTCTGATCCAGTGGGAACACAAATGAACTCAAGTCCACAGGTTCTGGAAGTTTCAGAGTCTACTCACCCACATACATACATTCGGTGACTTTTCCATACACGTTCACTATGCACACACTAACTGCTTTTGCCCCAGATCTTTGCCACATTGACATTGTAGGAAATTTGCATGGAATCTTATTTTAAGTGATTAGAGAAAATAACTAAATAAATCCCTTCATGCTGGAAGAAACCTATTTTGCTAAAAGGCCAAGTATCTGTAACTCATATTCACTACCCATCAATGGCTACATCATGAAAGAAAATGTTCAGAAAGCAAGCTATGGTTTTGCAAGCAAATACTGAAAAAAGTATTTCTAAACACTAGCACCCAAAGCCAAAGCATCAATTTAATACCTACAGTAGCACTACCCGAGGCTACCATCTACCTACTTTATGACTTTAATTTCAACTCTACTACACACTGCAGTAGAACAAACTCAAGTTTTTCCTTTCAGTAATCTCAACAATAACCCCAAGTCAAATAGATGGGAAACACAAATGCTGACAGCTGGATTCTACTTGGACTCAAAGCCAAGGATGGGAATAGCTGAAAGATAGTTCCAACAGTGAAAAGCCCTTGGCATAGTGAAAAACATAAAATCAGAGGAACACCAAGTACAAAAGCATTATACAGTGAATAATGGCATATTATTCTGTGCTTAAAATAGTTCATCTTGTCTTTCAAAAAGTTATGAAGACCACAAAGTGTATCTGATTTTTAGGATGTGATTCTCTGTTGATTAGACATAGATAAGTAGCTAATCCAAATACTGGCAGGTGGTTTTAAATAAATATTGTCATAAGAATGTTTACAATGGTATTTTTCTATATTGAACCTAATGATAATACTTTCTTAGCTTATTTCAGGAAGGTTTATTTTAAGGTGCTGACAAAGAAACTATGTGTAGGTATGGACAAGATTTCAAAGTTGAGGTAGCATATTGCCAAGAGCTGGTTGCTTCAGAGGTGTTGCACAATGTAGCAACACTGATCAGTTTTATAGCACTGGGGCTATTATTTCTCTTCAGCATCCCAAAATATGATAAGACTTCTTTCTGAAAATAAAATCAAGCCCAAATATCTTATACCATAAATATAAGTGTATCTTGAATGAAAGAAAAGAAAGGTGAAGTAAGAGCTATGAAGAGAATGCAATGGCTGTCTAGAGATGAGAGTATGTATTTTAATATTTTCAGTTTACTTTGAATTTTTTGTTTTAAATATGAGGTTTTGATTTTCTTCCCCTCCCCTCGCTTCCTTTTCACTATCTTCCTTCCACTATACTACTGTATTCGGATTTTACGTGGTCTCTACTCACCATAAAATCTGAAGTTGCTCCATGTGAAAAAATAAATAATCAAGTTTCCAATGGACTCCGTGGAATCTAAAAATTCTTGTTCTCTTGTTAGATGTTTACTCAGTCACTGTTACAACTGTATGGATAACCCATGGGAGAGACCTGGGATTTTTTTAGTTTAGAATTTTATTTCTGATAGGAATGGACTTCTTGTTTGGTAGTTAGGGAGAAGAGTGTGGAACTCACTCACAAAAGAATGACTGAGGCTACTTTCACTAAGAAAACATGGTCAACTTCAGTGTATGATACCATAAAAGAATCTAATAGGCATTATCAGCTGAGGACCAGATAACATTTTCACCAAAAAAGTGATATGGCAGGATTACAGATATCAGAGTTCATATTTAATCACAAAACTTAGGATCATATGAGTACATAGTATGACCGCTGGGCTATTTAGGGATATCTTACTGCTAAGACACACCTGGCTGCCTCATCAATCTGTTCTGCTGGATGGTTTAGAAGAACTTCAGCTAACAATTCTCCATTGCCTCAATGCTCCAACATCGATGGCATTGCTCTGGAATTTGGAGAGGGAGGGAGTGAGGGTGAAAGAAGATGACTGTCTATTGCCGGAAAAACAAGTTATTGTTGGTTCAAATCATATAAATTCATACCCGAATAATTTTCCCAGTTCCCATCTAACGATAGCTGTGATCCACTCCTGTCAACCTTGTAATTTTCCCATGCTGAAGAACGTCTTTATTGCTTCTTGTTTTGAAACTTGTTTACCATATTTTCTGAAGGGAAAAAAAAATCATCCCCAGAATAGCCAACCTCTCCGGTTTATATGAGGTACCAGGCAATCCTGGCCCTCCTAGAAAATGCATAGCACTATGCTTTCAAGCTAGGACTGACTTTTCTTTACAAGATTTACCACATCTAGTGCCAGCAGAGAAATTAATGCTGGTGCCAACATTTCTAACACTTATGGTGCCAGCAGAGAAAAAGATCTTGTCATACTACTATTCTACTTGGTGTTGAGTCAAAATGGTCAGTATTACATTATATTCAGTTAAGTCTCCTAGAGGGCTGCAAGTCTTTGACATGCCTGTTCAGTCATCCTTCTTTCTAGTTCTATAGAGTTAAGTGTAAGAACCGGGAACTCCTGGGAACTAGTGCAAGCTATGATGTGGTCAGATATACAGCCTTGACTAAATCACTTCACCTAAGGGCTTCATTATGTGCTCCATAACCTGTGAATGAAGCCATCACTAGGAGAATTAATGCTTGAACAACTGATGAAGTCACATAGGGGTTAAGTGTGTCTGAGCATTCATTCATGAGTGATCTGTAATGTTAACTGCAGAGAGAGCTTCTGATTTCTCCTCCTTGGAATTGCTTGTGTCTCAAGTTCTAGCAGGGCTTCACAACCCTTTTTGAAAGCAGGATACAGCTGGCAGCAAAATGTTAATTCCCGGGGAAAGAGAGCCCTGTATTGGTGGAGTAAAATACACAGTCTCACCTGCTGAGTCTTGGTTAGAGAGAAATGGTACTAAGGAAGATGACTAAAATATGAAAATTTATTTGTCATCACTAAGTTTTCACCTGCTAACTGATGAGTTCATACATGAAAGGGTATGAAAAAACATTTGACACTGAAAAATCAGATGCTTCTACCATGCAGAATTAGCAAAGAAAAACATGTTGCAAGAAAAAAGTTATTAGAAGCACTGATATGTCTCATACAGAGGATAAAAAAGCAAACATTAAATGAAAAGCGGTAAGTTAAAATGCTCTTTTCATAGTCAGCTTTTGTGTTATGTCCACAAGCTAGAGCTGAGCCGATTAGAACATCTACTGACATTAAAACAATGTAGATTAATACATAGCTGAGGAGTTATTAGCCTGGCATAACTGAACACATTACTCAAGAATAAACACAGTCTATTTATAGTAATTCTATTTGTATTAGAAAGATCATGTTTAAAACTATGCAATTTAATTCACGCTTACATCAACCTTTTCTTTTTAACCAGCAAATTATGATTTCAAAGCATTTACCAACCATCTATTTTAAATAAATTTGCAAAAAATTTGGGCCTATAATTCGCTTAAATTCTGCTTCTTTTAAAATGCATGTTAAACTTTTTAAAGGAATAATAATACCTAATAATACATAGTCTGTACTGTAATTTCTGTTCAGTTATCATCAGAAGATGATCTGTGATCTCTGCAAGAAACAATATTTGCTTCGATAGATTTGGAGAGAAAGATCAGTTTTGCTCATAGTAAGAAAAAATAAAGTACAATAAAAGAAAAGTCCAATCCAGTGACAGGCTGAGGGCCTCAGTTCTTAATGAAACAAACAGGAACTGCAAATATTAAGTATCATCTTGTAGGGTAAGGCTCTCGGCACTTATAAACATGCCGTGGAAAGTCTCTCTGACTTCAGCAGAGTAAAATTGGAAAGAAAATGGTTTTCTTGTACCACTGTCTTGCCTGATTCAATTATCACTGTCTGATCTTGCAATGCATCAAGCACCCTCCTGTGAGGTCCTCCACCTCCCACTGAAACCATCAAAGGGAGCTGAGGGTACTCATTGCCGGGCAGGACTGGACCGTGTGGCAGAAAGCCACACGTAAGCATGGGCTGGCTCCAGCCAACCGTCAGTCTAAACAATGACTCTGTTACTGACACCAGAAAAATACACTGATATGGGATTGTAAGGAAAATGCTCCATAACTGGTGAACATTTGTTGCAGTAACAGAGCTGAAATTCTACTGCCTATCCTGAGGGGTTATTGCATCAGGTAGCGTTCTGGCCTTTGATGTCAGAGCTCTCCTCTTTCAACCCCCAAGTCTAAAATGTCGTTGGAAAAAATGAGTTTAGCTACCTCAATTTACTCCTTCTATCACAGTATGCATCAGAAAGATGTGCACAAATAATATTACAACTCACAGATACATTTCACAAACTGTCACAGTCCTCAGGAAACAGGATGGATGACACCATAACACAGCCTGCACTTCAGCTGACTGCCTTTAACTGTACTTTTGTATAGAATCACGTGGGTTGGAAGAGGCCTTTGAGATCATCATATTATACTTATATTTTGGTAAAAACACACTATGCTAAAATTAAACATATAGTTTGCAGCATACCTTCAGTCTTGGAGAGAAATGCACAAGGCATGACCTATGTCAATGTTCCATTTAATTTTAGGAAAGAAACTGCAATATTGCTTAAAACAGTGACATTAGAAATAAAAACATAAATCTCTAGCTGATAAACTTGAAAATGTTACTGATGTATCAGCTAATGAATAATGTTTATATTAAGTAAACTAATCCAGTTTCTCTACCTCGAGGAAAAGAGGGACCTGAGAGATGAGACAAAGTTTGAAGTTGTGTATTCAAACACATCTCAGTGTAGGACACTGAAAGAAGTTGTCCAGTTTTGCTCTGTAATACTTTTAATATTTTACCTTTCCAGTGAATGTCTTTTGCATATAAGGTAATATGTTTTAGACCCATTAAATAAAATATTTTGAGAGTTTTTCAGTATACAGCACTGTTATTTACCCATGTAAATAAAGTGTGTTTTAGCATCATGGACAAGAACATGCCAAATTGTAAACACATTTAAAAGTTACATAGTGTAATGCATCGAGGACCCCTCCACAACACACTAATTCTCTAGTATCTCCATTCTATCTTGCTAAAATTGACTAGAGTGGTTTCTACTGCATTAAACCCCAAGAAAGTAAATAAACATCAGTCTCCCAAAAAAAGTTTTTTTCCCTAATTTAATATGCTCCTTTTAGTGGATAATTTCACAAAATTAAGAGCTGATAATTCAGTCAAGTTCTGAAGACAAAATATGACTTTTGTTGCCTAATTTCCATATAGGTTATGCCAAAAAAGGCACAGCAATGTAACTTTTTCGTGATTTAGATGAATGATACAGTAAATAGCAGCTCCTAACACTTTGCAGAAGTAAGGAATATAATCACTTCATTTTACATATGAGGAAATTGAGTCTGCCCCCCCTCCCCCCGATACCGTTTTCTTCTTACAAAATGATGAGAATTTGCTAGAATGAAAACAGATAGATTAAGGCTATAGTACAGGATTTGCATCTCTAAAAACTGGATAAAAGTTTAGTTCTTGAGAAGCCCGTGTATTTTCACGAAGGCAACATTAATTTTTCATTTAAATAAATAGAGCATTAAGATTTATAATAGAACACAAGTTTACTTTGGAAAATATAATTACTGAAGTCACTTCATGACTCTCAGGATCACAGAATGGTTTGGGTTAGAAGGGACCTTCTTAAAGATCTTCTAGTTCCAACTCCCTGCCATGGGCAGGGACAACTTCCACTAGCCCAGATTGCTCAAACCCTCATCCAACCTGGCCTAAAACACTGCCAGCAATAGGCAACCACAGCTTCTCTGCACAGTCTGTGTCAGTGTCCCACCACCCTCATCATAAAAAATTTATTCCTAATAACAAATCTTAAACTGCACTCTTATTTTAAGCCATTGTCCCTTGTCCTGTCACTTCCTACCCTTGAGTCAGGTCCCTCTATGGCTTTCCTGGAGCCGTTTTAGGTACTGGAAGACCACTGTAAGGTCTCCCCAGACCCTTCTCTTCTACAGGCTGAACAAGCCCAACTCTCTCAGCCTGTCTCCATAGCAGCTTTCTGATCATCTTTGTGGCCTCCTCTTGACTTGCTGCAGCAGGTCAATGTCTTTCTTGTACTGGAGACCCCAAAGCTGCACACAGTACTCCAGACGGGGTTTTGCAAGAGCAGAGGGGGAGAATCATCTCCCTTTTCCACTCCCCACTATGAAACATCAATATTTATTTCAAATTCATGATTAATGGCAGTGGAGACTTCCAGGTCTTTAAATTTTTTTGCAAGGCTCCTTTCTCTGTTGTATCTCTGAGAGGGGTTAACAGACCCCTCAAATTTTTCCTTTATCTTCATGTTACAGCACAACTGGTGTTGGATAAGATCATTTGGAAAAACTGAGGGAGTTTCTCTTTGTGGTTTGCTTTGTTGCTTCCTTTTGGTTTTGTTTTGTTCTGTTCTTTTTTTCCCTTTCTCCTTTCCTCCCAGAGATCACTGATTCTTTTGTAAAAAGAGAGGATGTTCTTTATTAGCTCCAGTGGAGTAGAGACCACTAAACTGCCTCTGGTCTTTCTCTTCCCTTTTGTCCTTTCAGGTGAAATTATGATTATTTCAAAAGATCTAAATCTTTTCTAGTAAATGGCATGATTATACAATATGATTAAATGATTAAAAAAACCTCAAACCACTAGAAGTATTTCAGAAATTGTTGTTGCAGTTTTGCCTGTGAAATTTCAAAACCGTTGAAACACAATGTAACAGTATATAAGATCTCACATGGTTTATTAATACAAAATTTAAGTTCCTTTAACTTCCTATTGTCAGCTAAACCACTTCTATAGATATGACAGGGAACTTCAGTCAATTCTCTAGTGTTGAAAATGTAGGGGAATACCAATGTTAAGATCATCCAGTTAATCCAGTGAGACAGTAAGGCCTACAAAATTATCTTCTAAGTCTACCAAGATGTTTTGTAAAATGCTGACTATTAGCACCTGCTATGAAACACAATGAAACTTGTTTAGAAAAGCTCACAAAAGCCCCAATATCCTGAATGTGGCACACCTTTTTGTTTATCTGTATTCATATTGCTGACATGAAGCACGTGTCATTGTACCTATACATAATTGCATAAATCATGAAAGACTACTACTAACCTTATAATCATTATATTTAAACATTACAGCTGCTTTTTCATTCCCACAATATAATGACTAACTGCAACTAACAACTGATTATTATCATGAGGCTGGGGCAGCTACTGCTATGAATCCAATTCAATAGTGCCTAAGAAGGGTAAAATCCCAGTTGTATTGAAATTATTGGAAATAATCCATGTAAATTAATCTATCTTGGTGGCAAGCATAGAGTTAAAAGTACTAAAAGATGCAAAGGAGGACTTCCTATACAATTAGTATGTATCAGAAGATAATAGCCCAGTGACAGACAGAGGAATATTACTCCTCTCCTTGAAAAAGTGAAGTTGGTCATTGGAGTTCAGGTTTCTTTGTACACAGGCAAAACAAATTCAAATTCTCTGCATTTATAGATCAGATTCACAGATGATGTAGATGAAGACTGACTACATTTTGACAGCTGTTCCTCAAAAGAGCTAAACGACAAAAGATACATGATGGTAGAAACAGTACTGAATAAACTCAGAAATGTTATTACCCAGTTCTTGGCTAAAGTTGACCCCTGAAGTACTGGTCTGAGAACTTTTATACTCTAAGAAATCTTCTATAAATCACATTTTAGGACCCATTTGTCTTCACCAAAGTATAAACTGTTTCCCAAAGTTTACCCACAGCTGCTGAACAGAGATGTCAACTCAGTCTTGGGAGGACCCTGCAAAGCAGTAGAAGCTCAGAAGATAGGCTCACAGATAATAACACCCTTGCATGTTTGACTTTCTCCTCTATTTCTCCCTACATATTGGACACAGCATACTGAGGATAGCAGGCCTTATATCAAGATATTCTTAGGTACATCTCTTCATTGCCTTAAGAGCAATTTTTTTTTTTTTGTCTGGCATGGTTTCTTAAAAGAGTCCACAAGAGAAAGTGATCTTCACCCATAGGAAACTATTTTTTAATATTTAATTTGTTAGATACTTAAAACTCCATCTACTTTCCTGCTATTTTTTGTGAGAGCTGACAAAGCACAATGCAACCCACAAGACAGTGGCATGAGACCTGCCATCCTACTTGAACATATGATCTGCATCTACCTCCTTTGTCTCATGGAGTAGTGTAACCTATTGCAAGAAGGATCTTTGAAATAAAAGATTACATGTAAATCTGTTTCACTAAGGGTACAGAATTCTATGAGAGCCCTGATTTGACATATCATTAGTCAGCTTTACTTATTCATTACATATTTTGGTTTAACTTTTTCTCTTTAGTCTCCCTTTAAAGATATGCTACATATAATGTTTATCTTTGATCAGACTTACTGAGCAGATAGTGGAAGGATTTTGTTTTTAAAAAGTGACCAGAGAATTGGTTTGTTTTCAAGAGTATAGTTAAGATGCCTCATACAGCTCTATTTTTCTGTACTTCTCCCATTCTCTGCCAACTGGTACCTCAGTCTTATTGGTATCCAATAATAAGCCCGATTACAGCTAGCCCTAGGAGACACGACAAAAAGAGAGTCCTCATCTTGCATTAATTGCTCGTATTGAAACTATGCCACATCTCTCGAAGCTAGATGTTGCTTAGTATCCCTTTGATATGATAATGACATGCTTCTTAGCAGATGAATATGCAAATTAAAAGCAGTAATTTGGTGGCATGCACCTGCTGACACTGCACTACTATGCTTATGTGCTCCTCTGTAACACTGCAGCTACACAAAAGCATCACAGAGGTAAAATTAAATTCTAATGTCGTATATATTAAACAGATGCTTCCACTTTTCTTTGTATATCTACTTTTTACAGAATTTGCTATTGGAATCTCAGTTCTCCCTTCATGCAATTAGTGGACATTTATGTGTCATACACAGAAATGTACTTGGAGCTATTTAAGGGCTCTGTTTTTAAAGAAATGGTTTACATGAACTGCACTCTCAAAGAGATTTTTTTTTCCCCTTCATAGCAGAGAGGCAGAGGATTTTAATCTTGATGCACAAAAGACCTTCATTCATAAAAGAAATGCATACTTGAGCATGGCAGCTTGCAACTGAAAATTTCTGTGGTAAAGATACCGCGGAGCATACACTTATCCCAACTTTCTGCTACTGATTGTGAACATTTTCAAATAGGTTCTGTGAATAAGCAATGTGTGTTAATCACACAGAGCCAGTTTATGACCTCAGGTATGTACTTGAAGCTCTTTTGTACACATGTAAGGTGTTGAATGTGAAAGTAGGATTTGGTTCCGATTGCCAAGCTGCTCAGAATCGCTGTTAATCTGGAGGTGCCGACAAGCTCGGTCCAGAGCGTGGGTGATAATACTGGACTCCCTCAGCTTCAGCTGACCTCACTGGCAGCTGGAGATGCTTATTCCCCAGAGATGTATTAAGCCACCCATTGAAGTGACTCATAAGAAAACAAATTATCATTTCCAGACATGTTAAGATATAAATGCTCTGATGTTATCAGGCACACTGAAGTCCTTTTACAAAGAGATAAACAACTAAAGGGATTGAACTGATATTTCTTAGGACTGTAAGAGATTAGAGGATATTAATGACAATTCTCATTCATTAATGTATATAATTATGTATATTTCCTCTATATATAGGAAATACATTTTACATTACCAAGGAAGAAAAGAAACATGTAACTAACTTCCATAAACCAGGCAACTTTGGTTTTAAGAGGTCGCTTAATTGGGCACTTCCACAGTTGAAGGTCTAAATTTCTCCACAGTTCCCTGTATCTGATGTAGGTCATAAGACTGTACCTGTTTTGAGGCAAGCATGTAGCCTGTATCTTATGGCTGTCATTTCTTCTATGCCATGCAGTGGCCTTATGGATGAGGGAAAGAACACTGCCCCTTCCTTTTTCAAAGAGCACAGTTGTATCACAGAGGAGAGGTTCTTTCTTCTGGTCACATTTTATTGCTAAAGGATGTGTTAATGGCAGAGTATGGAAACTATTAAATGTTAATTCCCTTTGCCCAACTCCAGACTTTTTATTCCCACCCACTTCACTATCCAGCTTGCAATTAGCATGTTACCAGTGTAAAACAATTTACAATTAAGAACCCAAAACTTTACTGGTTCCCTATTGTTGGTGAACAGGAATTGTGTTTTCAGCCATCCATTGTACATAGAATATATATATGGGACTGCAAGAAAGACTCTAAAAATAAGGAATTTAAACAGGAAGAAATCAAATGTTTGAAAATCATGAACTAAATGGCAAAGAATTACAAAGTTAGCATTTTTTATACATGTAAGAATGATGCGCTGGCCCTACTAGAGCCCTTATGTCAGTACTGGATTAGTCAGTGGCTAGAAAGGTTTCTCTCTCCACACCTCATGAAATATCTATGAGGAAGACTAGAAAGAGATAAACTCACCAAGTAATGCAGTTCATAGACATATACAAATGAGATAAAAGAATAAAGACATTTATGTTTATATTACAAGTATAGATGGGTTGAAAATATTTAAAGGAAATAGATGGGATACTTGTTTCATTATGTTTTTCAGAGTTTTATATGGTACAACCTTACATACACTATGTCAAGGGGATTTCTCCTGATAACCACTGCTTATGGCTACTGCACTACACTAACAATAATGGCTGACCATTATGTTTCTTTGCTATCCAGGCATAATTTCTTCTGGTTTCATTTCCAAGGTTCTCTCTCCCAATAAATATTCATTAATGAATCATCTTCCTTGCTTTATTTAAATTATCATTTTTTAAGCAAAAAAGTCATTCTTCTGGGGTTTTATTTAGGTCTACAGTGTATCTACATACTGCATTCTTGCTGCTTCCTTCTACCTACAGTCTTAATATTCTTTCAGAACACTATTGAAGTTTGCCTCATTTTCAAATAATAGTGAGATACTTCTCAGTATCTTTAAGAAAATTCCATGTTGTTAAAACAGTTTCTGTCTTTGTTTCCTTAATAATAATGTCTAGTCGTAATCTTGCTGTTTGTCAAGTAATTTTCAAACCATATGCAGCTGTCCAGATTATTAAATTCAGAAGAGCAAGTGCTGTGACTAAATTTTCCTTCAGACAATCTTGTATCACCCAACAGGAAGGAGAAAAGACAAAAAAAAAGAAAAAGAAAAAGCAGCACTCAAACGAAGAAAAATAAAACAGAAACCCAGGAAAAAATCTCCGAAGGTTCTGCAGTTTTCATCTATGCCCATAATCTCTTTTCCAGTGATGATCCTTAATCTTTTTCTAAAATTTATTTAGACCAATCCTTCTATTCTGTTGTATATCACCAGAGATGTGTAAAAAATGGTTCACACATATATGTGCACATACATCTATGGATATTTATATTCCCACACTAGTGATGTGGTTGTAGTTATTTCTTACTATATTTTCAGTGTATGTTTGGATCTGTTTTGTCCAGATGTTATTGCATTCTAGTACAGCATTACTTCTTACTTTCCAATTACCCACTTGTATTCTTAGAAGACTAGAATTAGTATCCTTTAACATATTTACAATTCCATTTATAAAGCACATGCAATTTCCTTGGCAGCAGGGGGCATTAGGATTAACAGAAACAATAACTAAACTAAATATAATGTTATGCCAAGGAAAGGCTTCAGTAAAAACACTGAATTTACAGCTAACCTTTTGGCATAATTCAACCACAGACATAAGGGCAGTATCCTCATCCCTAAAGCTTCAGAAATCATTAATGAAAACATTCCTTATGGATACACCACTTGAAGTAGAAGATAATGCTGGGAGGTTTAACTTTGGATCTACTGGCACCCAAGGTGAAGTGATCCTCAGAATCGAAGAGTTTTCATGCTGCTCATTTGTCAAGATGACCAAGATCTAGGTGCAGAATGGCTTAGGGAATCTCAGTTCCCGTGAGAAAAAGTGAAGACTGACACTACTGTAACTTGGGGCATGATCACATCAAGTACTAAGTCTGTTGTTACAGAAAAGCAGCTTTAGCTGAAGCCCTTTGGAGAGCTGTTGTAAAATCTGTAAAATTCTCCAAGAGCTCAATTGTATCTTATTGCAACAGGCTCAGGGTTCCAAGATAAAATACAAAGCAGTGTAATAGTGAATCTGAGTCAAAAAGGCAAGCACATCTTGCTGCATTCAAGCATATGGCTAGCAAGCATTATAGCAAACATACAAATCAAGACAACAACACTTTTCCACAACCACGTGAATCCTTAAAGAGAACCAACAAAATCTTTTCTTTAGAATCAAATCAGGACACTTCCTTAGATGCATTACTTTGAACATGTCCTCCACAATATTTATAATTTCCCCTGATTTGCCTATAGGAGAACCCTATCTTGTATGTCTGGAGATAGTTAAGCAAGGTAACCACAGGCTCCCTTCAACCAGCGATGGAATTTCACATTAAGCAAGAGTAACTTCAAAATATTCACATGACTGCAGTAGAAACATCTTATGTTACTCAAGAAATCAATCTTAAGAGACTAAGAGCTTTGCAATGTAATAACATTACTTGGTTTCAGCCCCTTATCTGTAGATCTTTTCTGCAGTAAAATGAAAACAGTAAGAATGTCAGATTGCCATTATCTGTCAGGAGTTTGAGCAGGAAAACAAAACAGGTTTAGCGCAATGATGAACAGTTGTGACAAATCATCAGCATTTCCCCTAGATCCTCATCTCAAAGCAGTTTCATATTTCATCTTTAGACTCTGCACTCCTCCTTAGATGAAGCAAAAAAATTATCCAGCATTTTACACTGTTACATTTATACAAATTATGTAGCACCTCTTGAGAAGTGAAACAGTTTCACCTTCTCATTGTGCACCTTATTCTGACACCAAAGTCTTTGTTTCAAAGCAATTCATATTGACAATTAGCAAGGATTTCTTACAGTAATGCTCCAGGCTTCAGCCACATTATGCTGCTGTTGACCTGCAAGCTGCACAAGGACATAACAGGAGAATCTTTAGGGACTGTTGTAAAGTCCAGCTGCCCAAAATCTGAGTACTAAAGTGCCAGTTTACAATTTAATTGATGAAGGAGAAGGGGTATAGCTTGAGTTTTACCTAGCAAGAAATCAGATTTAAGGGGTTTAAAATAAACAATCATTGATTTTTTCATATAATTTTACTCTCCATTGACAACTAATTGCTTAAACAGATTTACCTCTAGATTTTTGTTGCCATAAATAACATTCTAGTGGGATTTGGGGGCTTCTGGCTGCAGAGCATCCTTTGGTGTTTTAGCCATACTGTGGTGCGTTCAAACCATTGCAAATAACTCCCTTAAAAGCAGAAAAGTTCATGTGCCTGCACTGCATACTGTAATCAGGCCTTCCTTATTTCTCCCATTCCTTGCCTGAGTTGTGTAGAAAAGTCAGAGTCTGAACAATATCTTTTCAGTCAGCCCGAGAGTTTAGGGGCTAAGCTTCAGAAGACAGACCTGTAGGAATAGCTGGGATCCCTGGTCCTTCTGCTAAAGAGCTCTGGATAAAACAAGACAACAGTAACTTCTGAGATACTTACAAAGCAGAAGCCACCAACACCATCCGCTGCTTGATGAGTAGTATTGACCTTACCAAGTGAATAATGCTGCCCAATTAATTTCTGAAGTTCCCTTCTCAGAAACAGTAAGGATAATAGTTTTTCTTATTCTCATACTTCAGCAAACCAAATATTACCCAAACTTTTCACAAGGAATTAGCTCATTTATAGGCTTATATATATAAGAAAGTTCTAAATGCAAAACATTTTCAAGTGTGACATTAAAACTTTCATCTAGCAAGACACAGAAAAATCTGCCTCATTTTGCCTTTTAAAGGTTGCAGCACACATGTATCCTAGGCCTGATTTTCGACTTTTTAACATGAATTCAGGTCATAAATATCTATTAAAGCAAAAGGAACTTCTTTTATGTAAAACATGCTGAAGTGAGAGATTTCAGGTCTCGTGCTCATATTTTCACAGCAGTAAAGCTGAACATTTCCCCATGTCACACAAAGAGTACATGCATTTTCCATGTAAACGTAAGTAAAGTCATTCTGGGTGCAGATCCCTTGATTTAGAAATATTAGTATCTTAGTTAGCAACCATACTGATGGAGAGAAAGTTTGTAATGCTAAAACATACTGCATTAATACCATTAAACATCAATTAATGTAAACAGCTTAGTCTCAGAGCTGTCATCGAACCACTGAATGCACAATGACACACTGTTACTAATTCACTGTCAGGAGAAAGCTGTGTACAAATAATCCTCCCGGCTATTTCTTACTGAAAAAAAATGAGAGTAAAAACTCTGTGACCACTCAGTTGACAGCAGAGTGTTTGTCCAACATTATGTCAGATTCTGTTATTCATCTTTCCTTTTTTTTTTTTTTGGCACCCTCTGCTCAAACTAATTGATGATGGTTCCACTGAAATATCATCGCCTTATGATTCCTTGTCAGCTTTACTGACCTCTTTTTTTAGCTTTGATTTTCACAATTTAAAGAGGAAAAATTAGACAAACATACTTCACAGTTTAGCCCACCCACACATCCCTGAGCCAACAATTCCTCAAGTGTGTGGGTTCACCACACACGAGCTCCACCTGACTGATTTTTACCTGGTGCGTGACCTTCAATTGAAAATTCCAACAGCATGTAACTTGTCTTTGGCAAATGAATTGTAAGTACGCCAGCTGCCAGATGTCTTCATTTTAAAACACCTTCAAAACTGCTTTCTGGCATTGATCCACAGGCAAAACAAGCTAAGCTGTAGTTGTAATTTCTATTCTGTGTGCAAAAAGGGGAGGAAACATAAGATGTGTTGCTTTACATCTCTAAGAATGGTACAAGGCAGTGGGAAAAAAAAAAACCCTCACAACAACAACTCATTACTGATGCACTGCATATTTTGGGGAAGAGTTTTTCCAGTACACAGAGCATATCAAAAATTTACATAAATATTCACCCTAATGAAATACTCGTTTGAAGTAACATAGTTCCGAACAAAAGGATTCCCTCTGTACCATGAAAATTAACGCCTGTGCCTCCAAATGTGGACGAGACAACCTGTTCTGCTTAAGGTTTTGAAAAACTGCTTGGCAAAGGCACTAGAAGGTAGAGATCTTAATTAAATCTGTGTACAAGACCTGGGATCACATGTTTTCAATTACTTTTGTTCTATTATGTTTTTCTGGCTGTTTATTTCCTTTTGGAGTCTGAAATTCATCCCAGGGACATCAGAAGTGTCAGTTTTATTGGCAGATCTTTAGAACAAACCTGCACATATATATTTTTTACTTGGACCATAACAAACCCATTCTCCTGTCATGACAAATGTCAATTTCCATTTACTGTTAACCAGTCGCTCACTTACCAGCTGCCCCATCATGTATATGTAGGTGGTGAGCTTAGAAATTATATGTATATTTTGGTTCACTATTTCTATGGCTATAATTCCATATATTGCCACAAGCAGGAGAACCAAGTAAAAAAGTAACCAGGTAAAGACATTATAGAACAGTTACCCTTGGAAAGTGATGCTTTTAATGGTAATTAGCAGCACTGATTCCCACATCTACCAATGCATCTTTTTCAGGACACAAGTACACGAGGGTGCTGGGTCCTCACTGGCATTGTATAGAAACCTGCTTTGATACATACAACAGGGATCTGCCATCTACAGCTGACAAAAGAAGAATGCACAGAATCACAATCAGAAGTAGCTTCACAGTAAGAAATACTGTGTCCTGTGAAAGTAAAGAGAACTTACAGGAACTAGTTTGAGCTTTGTAATTCATATACATAGTCTGTCATATTTCTTGAGCTTCATGTTAAGGTCACTGTGTCTGGCAATAGTAATAGAGCAAATACTCTGTCTGTACTCATACTTTCTAAAATGGCATAAAAAAGGCAGAGCACATCTGTCTTGTCTGAGCTTCCCCTCAGTCATGAAGCCACAGATATGTCAAACTGAAAAAAAATCCCAAACCAAACTGCCCACCCCAAACCAAAATCAAGAGGGAAGGCTATAGAATGTTATGTGCACCACACCTTGAAACATGCCAGTTCCTGCAGAATAATGCACATATTACATATGAGGATTCCAAAGCAATAGCTAATCCACTTGACTGTTTTTTATTGAACATAACATGCTAACTAGAGCTTACAGACAGCATCGAATACTTCAGAACAGAGCACTTCAGAATGACTGCCTGAAACACACTGCACCTCTGGGAACCAAAACTACCTTAGGCATGAAGAATCCAAAAAAGATGTGCCAAGTAATATTCAGCTTTTCAGAGAATCAAAAAGTACAGACAGGCCAGAAAATGGCTGAATAGGTATTTTTACTTCATCTGTTAAACGGGAAAAGAACCTCAGCCACCCCCAAAAATCCAACTCGCAACAAAATAAGACAACCTAAAAACCCCAAACAAAAAAGAAAAAAAACCAAACACAAACCCACATCAGTGTTTAAATTTGCATTGCAGAAGTAGCTGTTTTGCAGCCACTGTAATCTGAAATGCTGCTCTGTGTTCATTTCCCACTTGCATTAATGTAAGGTAAATGTCCTTATGTCTTTCTGTCTAGCTGTTATGAAAGATGCATGAACAGGTACTCTAGAATGGAAACTGGTATCCAATACTCTGTTTCCAGAGTTCATTGCTGCTCAAGAAGGAAGATTTTCTATTGCTTTGTTTGCTTACACACACACAGCCATAGCAGCATCAACCTTGCTATGTATCAGGTCTCCTAAATCTGCTCATACAAAGATTTCCAGGTCTTGCAAATCACCCTTAGCTCCAAAATGTTATCATGCCTTTAGATTTCTTTTTCTAAACACACAGCAACTGACCCTCAAGGTCATCTATAGTCACTTCCCTGTCCAAAAATGAGGCATCCATCATGATATCTGCAGGTATCAAAAGAAAATGAAAGCAGAATACCTCATGGGAGATCTTGGGATAAAGACCAGCACATTCAACAGTACATACTAATCATAAGCAGCACTATATGGACTTGTGTTTGGTATGGCATTGTAGCTTCCTGTTGGATCAGTACAGAATGTGAACTGGGAGTTGTCATCATCCCAGCTGAATTAGCTATCAATAGTAAAATCAGGCTGACAAGGCCCTGAATTTGTCCAGAGAAAAATAATGTAAAATTCAAGACTCTTAGGTGATTTAGGCTGTTAGGTTTAGTTTCTAAATACTTTCAAATTAAGCTTCCAAAAAAGGACAGAAGATACAAAAATCACTTCAGACAACCGCAAAAAGCAGCTACTGTATTCAATTTACAGATATATTTCAACTTTGTTTTCCCCAAAATACACTGTCCTGTGAACAGGACCTAGAACTGGTAGCAATTCTGAAATATCGGCTAATAATTTTAAGATGTAGGAAAAGGTATTTTGAAATCCAGCTGGTGCTTTTTCCTGATTTGGATGAGAAACTTCCTCTGGCTCCAACGTTAGGAAGTGAGAGGACTTCTTACTGTAACAGACCCATGTCAGAAGGCTCTATGATAAGCAAAGGAATAATGGGGTTTACTGCTGAGGACTGGTATAACTACAGTGTAAAAAGCTGACAACTTATGACCAACAGCCTCACTCATAGCCATACCTGGTTGTGGTAGACCAGCAGATTTCTGAAGAGACATTTAATGCTTCCCATACTCATGTGACCCCAACAATCAAACACACATGGCCCAACTAATTCTATCAAAATTATTCCTTACCCACCAAAGGTGGGTTAAGTTCAGTCTGGCTTGTTTTCATATAGAGACCCACTAGCTTTTCTGAGATAAACTGAAAAGTTAATGATGGTTGTGGGTGATTCTTTGGAATTCTGTTTAAGATATAGATATATGGACACTGTGATATAAAATCCTAAGGAATAGATGGCTTGCCTAATTCTCTTCAGGTTATGAAATGCATCATTCTTTTTGAAGTCAAGAAACTCCACCATTTCAAATGGGAGATCCTATAGAGGTCTATTTTCCATTCCTTGGGAAACTTGAATCATTGCAGGTGAAATGAGAGCAGAACGAGCACTGCAGCTAATGCTAACGTGAAGCCACATCAGTTGCTTCCAGAAGTGCCATGCAAACTGGTCTTTGCTACTATCTGAGACTTTGAAAGTGAAGTCCACTATGACTTTAGACAATACCTTGTCTGTGAAGGTGATCTCTGGTCATTCCACACAGCAAGTGTTCTGGAGAATATGCACTACACAAGTGTTTTTTTTTCTCCTTTCTCTTCTACTCTGCCAGACTTGCTTATTGCTTATAGTTACTAGAAAGAACAGGATCAGGCAGATGTCAGTGCTTTTGGTGCTTCTTGTCATCTCATTTGAGATGATGGCTAACCTTGTCTGGTCAACTGCCAGTCCTACACCCATCCCCATAATGACTGCCTCTCTTTAAACTCACCTTCTTCTGGAAGTAGAACAGAGAAGTTCCTCTACACCTTATCATGCTGCTTTGACTTATACAGAGAGAGAGCCCACAGAAAATCCTGGAATCTGTATATTATGGGTTACCTGAAATAATTGTTTTATTAAGAGAAAGCTTGGAAGGCAGAAACCTTAAGTACTAGTCTGGCCATAGAGTTTTCTTCACCCTTCTGTTGTCCAAATGCAATTTACCTGACAAAGCCAGAATCATCCACGATTAGTCCACACCGAAGAGATGTTTCCTTAACCTGTTAAAAGACTTGTAAGGATCATGACTTCATAAATCTCCAGTGACTTTCATCATAATTTTCATCACGTGAATTTCAGTGACATTCCATCATAACTTCTAGAAAGACCCTTTTTCTTTCTAATCAAGAAATTTTGTTGCTGCAATTTAAGTCTATTTCTTATCATTGATCTTGTCAGTGACAAGCAGCACAGAACAACGGTTTCTGAAACCTGCTGAATGTAATCCAGAATATTCTCTCAGAACAGCACGACGTTATTGAGTTTGCTATCCACTACCTCACTTTCTTAAAAAACTTCTGTCTAACCTTAAGAAATAAAATAAATCCATGATGCACAGATGCATAGCTAACATCCTAGAGCCTGCCATGCTGTCCACTGAAAAGTTGAATACTAAGATGTGACATACTAGGAAAATTGGTGTACTGAACCTCACTTATTTTCCAAGTTTACCAAGGAGACCAGGACAGGTGAGAATAGCTTTTCCCAAAGACATGATTTCAGTGCCAAAGAGGACATCAAATGTAAAAGACAAT
The DNA here is from genome assembly GCA_013399135.1 of Heliornis fulica. Classification (NCBI taxonomy): domain Eukaryota; kingdom Metazoa; phylum Chordata; class Aves; order Gruiformes; family Heliornithidae; genus Heliornis; species Heliornis fulica. The sequence goes on from VXBZ01003302.1 coordinate 1,133,029, forward strand.
ACAGTGTTGCTATTTATAGATGCCAGTAGAAAATCAGGTTCCTGCAGGATAAGCATGCCAGTGCCACTAGTTTGGAACACTTCAAAACATGATGAAACATTCTTTTTCTCTTGGCTAACCACAGAACTTATAGTAACAAGAGACAATTTAATCTGAATCATATACAGTAGTGGAACAGCAAATTATGAATGATGACTGAGCTTCAGAAAACACAATAATTGATTTAAAGCCACAGATAATTGTGGGGAAGTTCACCTCATATTTCTTCCAGCCTGTTACTTGCATTCCAGGCAAAGCAATTATTCAGAAAATGATTTTTCAACTTTCAAATTTAGTAGAACAGACGTTCCAGCCTGCTGCCAAGTAGGTTACTCTGATAGCCAGTTACTCTTGATGTTAAAAGTTGACATGGTATTTATTTCCAGACTGAATTTGTCCAGTGTCGATCCATTGGATTCTGTTATGACTTTATTTCTGCTAATTTAAATGGCTGCCTAATATAATAAATCTCTTCTTCAGAAAGCAACTGTTAAATACAGATGTGCTCAAACCTCCATGTAACCATAGCTAGTATCAAAGTTATCAACATTTTATATGCGCATATTGAAGAGTAGCAAGAGGAGTAGAACTGCACTTGTGCATTCTCCCAAAGAGGTGTGACACAAGAGAACAACACAAACAGCTCAGCAATTCTGAACTATGTTTTCCCATTTCTTCTCCATATCTAAAGTTCATAGCATGTCTATCTCAGGTTCAAAATTAATTATTAGCAGAAAAGTTGAATTGCTAAGTGTTACATGCAGAAGGAAAAAAACTTGTCAACAGTTTCTCCCAGCATATAGCAAGTACAGGGCTTTTGTTTGTGTAGTACCACATTAAATGGTAATAAAAATTATAAACCGTGGAACATATTGCATTATCACATTTGAATCACGAAGCTTCTCTAGAGAAAAATTTAACGATCTATTCCTATTCATACCCTCTGAACAGAAAAACCAGAATGTTAAGAAAATACACAACCAGAATGTTAAGAAAATACACAAAAGAATACATGGAGAATTTCAGACATAAACCATTGTCCTGCTAAAAGGAAACAAAATTTTATCTTAATTATTATAATTTCAGATGTACTGGTTTTCTCACCTAAGTACTGTATCCTGGAAGTACTTCAAAGCACTTTGTGTTAAAAATGCAATATATTTTGTACTTAAAACCCAAGTCTTCTGCACTCAAGCTTCTAGAACACTGGGATTTTCTTCACTATTTTACCCCAGCCAAATTGATACTACAGAGGATTCATCATAAATTGATACACAAGCATAAAAAGATGTATTAAAATTAGTGATCTAATTCACAATAGATGTAAGTCAGCATAGCTTCACAGAAGGCAATGGAGGTAGTCTGGTTTAACTCCTTGGATGATGAAAACCTCACAGATCACTGTAGTTTAAACGGCCCGCAGGTTAAATGATCAAACGCTGCAGTACAGCTCTTGTAGAATACAGGCAGCAATTTCAGAAATTACATTTTGTCTTATATTATTTATGACAATATTAATACACGTTACAAAGCCTAGTTTGTATAACAAAACCCACTAGCCTACCCTGTCGTCAGCAGCCTTGAAGGAACATCTTGGCAGATAAGCAAATTGATCTTGAAGGCCTATATGTGGTGCCACAGCCAAGATCTAATGCAAGCAAATCCAACTCTGACAAGAACCAGGTACCACTTAGTCAGTAATCAACAATGTGCCAAAATTATTTAATTTACTTATTTTTCCTCACCACTTACTGTTCCTCACTGATGCCTGTTTATGATAGCTTGCTAATGGCCAAGGACCATACATTGCTATGTCAGGAAAACACAAATCTCATTGTTCTTGATGTATAATTTTGTTTTCCTGCAACAAATAATAGAACAATAAGGTTTTTGTAACTGTTACAAAAATATGTCCCAAAATACACCACCTTAACATTCCAAATTTTCCTCCTGGTCTTTCTCTGAAACAAAAAGCCTTCAGATTTTCCTTCTCTTGGTCATATTTTGTCACAACCATTTCATTAGCCAGTGACACACTCTTCCATAAGTCCTTTCATATTTTCACTGCCACCCTCCTCTCCCCCATGGACAGTCTTGCGGTCCTATATTTTTTTCTGCAGCAAGTCTTCAATCAAACCTAATTTTTACAGTGTATTTATCTGCCAGGTGGGTGATACAAGTATTCCAACAGAAAAGTAAATTTTCTGGGTACATAGTTAGGCTGCATTCAAAGAAAACAGATTACTTGGTATAATATAACTTCTCCAAGGTAATACATAACTTCTTAAAACTGGAAATAAAATGATAGCCCTAAAAGCTGAGCTCGGACTTTTGTCTATTAATGCTTTCCTCACAGCTTGCTGGTGAAGATGGTCAACCAAAGCAAAACTTCTGTCATGATCTATTAATAGAGAATAAGGATTAATGAAGGATTATGTCATAATGAGTCTGCCTGCAGAGTTGCTTCAGTCCTTGTCCTTTACTGCCAAAATACAGTTCTCATTTCCAACAAACAAAGTCTATCTGAGAGAAAGCACAGAGCCCCTTTAGAACTGGAAAGTCCTGTGCATAATAATGAATGACTAACTCTTCTTTTGCCAAAGCGCTTCAGCACTTTCAATGTCATAGGTCAAAGCAGTGATTCAGAGGGGGCCTGATCCTTATCTAAGCTTTTGCAACAAAATCAGAATGCGCTGTAGCCTTATTAAAGAAATGTTTGTTCCACCATCAATGAAATGAAAAGAAAGCTGCTCAATACAGTTTTGCAAATCACAGCAATAAACTGCTTGAGTTAACTGCTTTATTACAAATATTTAATTATTCTGTATGTTAAAGATCCCACATTTATAAAAGTAAAATAAATAGTATAATCAATAACCTACTTGGATTTGCATGTATCGGAGAAGGTGCTTTATCAAACGAATTGACACTAGTAGCCTTCAGGTTGAAAATGTAAAAAAAAAATAATTTAATTCACACTTTTTCAGAAACTACTTCAGCTCCAAGAACATGAACAATAGATTTGTTCCTAAGTAAATTATTTAAATATGCCACAATATTTACACACAAAGCACCCCGTATATTCTCAATAGATACCACATAAACAGAATCTATATATATAATAGAGATGGTCAAACTATGCACAGCTATCACAGTGATACACACAGCCATTGCAGCAATTATCTGTGATAAAGAAGTAATTTTTCTCTATTGAAGTTTTAGCTGTTAAACTCTTAATGGTTGAATTTAACTATGCCGAAAAAAAAAAAATCTGTCGACACAATCCACTTAAAATATTTCAAGAAATATGGAAGGCTTTTAAAATATCCAATAGTGATTTAAATAATTAATTAATATCAGGTAACACTAAGAAAAAAGGGAGGGGGAAAAAGGAGACCAGTACATTAGTCACTGAAAAGAAAAAGGCCAAAATCAAATATTGTGCTTGTTGGACTCACTACAGGCAAACTATTAAAATATAAATAAGGTTGTACCTGACCTAAGCAAAATTTTGAATAGGATGTAACGAGAGAGTGTATTAGGATTGAAAAGCAGAATATTAATTTCCAAAATTAGAAAATTGATCAACTGGGATATGCATCAGAGAGATTCATCAAAGCCTTGCAACAGCCTATCTCCATTTACTGTTTAGATACAGCTAATCTACATCATTAAATTGACCATTCAGTAACTGAAAATCTGCCATGTAGGTCCCGACTTTTCATAGAGGCTTTTAAATATGTATTCGGTAACTACAAAGTACTGAATATATTTTCAGTCTTTTTATACTAAGATTTACAACTAATGACCTTAAGCAATGTCATGCATGTAAAACAAAATTATGAGACCACCCTGGTTTGAGCAGAATTAAGGTATAGAATCATACTTCATTCTCATTCAAATTTAGCAGGAGAGAACAAAAAAAAAAATCCATAGTAATATAGCTAAACCTATTTCATAGTTTTACTTTGTAAAACATGCCCCTTCACTTGTATTTTGCTATTACAGGCTCAATATAAGTAGACAATTATCTAAGCTTAATGCCAAGAATGATAATGCATTGAGCACATGCAAAATCCTTGTGCAACATCAACTACAGCCCGCAGGGATAAAACATTTATCAGTTGCTCCTTAGAGCACTAGTGGTTTGAAAATTTGGCTGCCCATGCCGACATTTAGTGAAATCATAGTTTTAGCTTCATTCAGAACCCAACACAGCGAAGCCTGATACCAGGATGACTCTGCTGGCAATCTGCCTCCCTGTACCCACACGCACTGCAGGCTACTTTCTGTCCCACTACTTTCCATGAAAGAAGTCCTTTTACTTAACTGCAGTAGTTGGCACAGTGCCCCTTTCACGGACCAAACTAACCGTCATCTTGGATGTAACAAATTAGTACATTCTCAGAATAATAATAAGTATGGACATGAAAACACTATTGTTTTTACTTGGAAATGAAGTAACTACATTTTAGCTGGGTGACTTTTTCAGTTCAGCACCACAGGCAAAAATAAATCTTATAAAAAGAATGGACAATTAAAAGGAGAGATGAGACACAGGCTTTTGCTGTGGGTTCAGAAGTAAAAGAGCTGTTTCTCATACTGCCTGAAGAATATACTGTAAAATAAAATTTGAGTATCAATTTGTTGCTTTGAAAAAGAATTGCTGTAGGGATTTGCTACTCAATGTACAACTGATAGTGTTTGTTGAAGGTTTTTTGCCTGTAAAGTACAGAAATGCTTAGGTAAGCTCTGTTAATATTACAATGAAATGTTTTTACAAAATATGTTGAAAACATTAAATACAGAGTAATGCAAGAACTACACACAAGCTAAGCATGGAGGTATGACTAGATTTTTCCAACTGTAAAACACAAAGTTAGGCAATACAAAATATATCTTTAACCCCAAATAAATTTTTCTGAAGCACTGCATACTTGCCATTTTGTCTGGGCACTGTGATTATAATAAAAATACTTTTTTTTTCCTCAAGCTGTGCACATTTCATTGCACATCAGATCTTTTAAAAACAGTAACACATAACATATTTTATAATGACATTTTAAACTTCTGATAAAAGTAAATTCGTGTCATTGTTCTCAGCACTAGCACAGACCTCCCAGGCCAAGTTCTCTGAAAAGTACAGATATTAAAACTTTCCTGTATCATAGTCCAATACAGTAACAGCTTTCTTGCCAAACTATGATATGGAACATTAACAGGGATTTGAATAACAAGTGCATCCTTTACTGTGAAACTCCTTAGCAGCAGATAAGACTAAATTAGTGTGAAGTGCAGACAAGTATGAAAGATTAAAACAAATATTTCTTGTAAATATGCTAAACATATCTCCATTTTATGCCATGTTTAGTCTGTGAAGCAGAAAAATCCCACACATCATATATTTTAAAAATACTGAGTTTGAGACCATTTAAATAATTCAAGGTATTTTATGTAAAAATGTCACAATTTTACTAAACTTTCTGGTTCAAATGAGTCCGAGAATATCTCATTATAAATGGAGACAGTCCTGAAAAAGCAATCAAGCATGACTAAAAAGATCACTCTTTTACACAAAAAAATAGCCTTCTTATTTTACCCTTTGTTGGAAAGACATTTGGCCAGCCACAGGGGAAATACATAATCTACTTTTATATTCAAATAATATATTTCAAAATTCTATGCATACAAGGACCTTAAAACAATTCTGGGTGGAATATATAAGACATGGGTCTATGTGATCCTAATAAGCGAATTGCTGACATGGGCTGACAATTACTGGGGTGGGGGGGTTGTTATTTGTTTGTTTCTGTTACTCTAAAGCATGTGCACAAACATTTTCTCTATCACTTATTTCTAATGTGACTTTGAGAGAAAATACTGATGGAAAGTAACTGCAATAAAAGATGTATGGAGATCCTGGCTAGAAAAATGGAAGTATTCTGTGTAAAGAGTATTCATTGTTTCAAGGGGATGTTAATTATTACAGCTACCTTGATTCTGAAGCTTAATTCTAATCAAAGAAGCATTCCACCACAAATGTTGCATATGAAAAAGACATCTTTTTACTTACACAGTCCATCCTATTTTTTATGTTCATATAAGATACTCAAATGAAGAATACCAATGAAAGAGCATCTTAATTTTTAAGGACAGTAATATGTTAGTGGTTGTGGAGGAAAATTGCTTTTCAAGGCAATACTGCTGGGTAAGAGTCAGGGAGGGGAGATGCAATTGATGCTTTTCACTTTACTTTAAACAAGACAACTGTTATTCAGTTTCTCAATAGCCAGGATTATGATGATCAGAGTACCATACACCCCAGAAGAGGAAAAGCTTAGAGCAATTATAGTTCCCTTCTAAGTACTGTAGCACTCACTGTTGGTTTTAAAAAAAATAAGCAGTCTACACACATCTTTCTTGCTTCATAACTGTATGAGGTTCCTGCTCCTAAATCTCAAATATAAAAAAGGAATAGAGAATTCAGTGTAATATCACCATTTCAGCCCTGAATTTTATCACTCATAAAAAGCCAAACTTTTCTTGTATTAGCTGTGTATGTTCCCCACTTATGCCTTAGACAAGAAACAGCAAATTTACAATATCAGGGTAAAGGACCAAGGAGTGAAATGTCAGTGTGACTTGCACATTCATAGCTTCCTCTGGCCCTTTCAGCCTGTATAGCAGAGCAGGATGAATATTTGTGCTAACTACACATTTCAGTACAAAGAGCCCAATTCAGAGGAAAAAAAAAATCTCATACCATTTATGGTAACTGTGCACTTTACAAAATACAATTATAAATGGTTTATTCATTCATGGGGAAGAGCCTCTATAACTGTTGTGCAAGCGATCTGCCCCTCACTGGGTTTAATGACTCTGATCCAAAGCCCAATGAGGGCCAGGAAGGAACTTGCACTGACTTGGGCTCCCACCTCCTTCACAAACATTTCACATTTAAAAATGAAGAGCTGTGTGGCCAAGTTGGAATGCATGAGGTAAGAGTTGTGCATAAGAACTGTTACTGAGGTTGAAACACCGGAGCTAAAGCTGATGTGAGAGTGCTGCCTGAGTTTATAGGTCAGCATGAAGATAAGGTGATTGAAAGTGATCCTTAGATATTTTGCAATTAAGCAGTACTTTAAAATAACAGCTACTGGGTTATGAAGACAACAACTTTTTATGGATCATACTTATAAGTACAAAGTGCATATTTATTGTTTGGTCTTTACTCATGTATCTGACAAGCACTACAAATTTCTCACAAACACTCCTAAAAAAGCAAACCAATATAACTGTATGTCCACAGCAGTTAATAGCACAGGCAGCTAATTAATTATGTACTCGTGTATACAACTAGTTATTCATGCAAATTATACAAGCAGTTGAGCACATACTTGGTGTGCACAAATACTTAATTGGACAATGTGTTAAAAGTCTTGCCCGAGAAATGTCAGATCTAACAATTGCTTGGAGCTTATATATCCTGCAGACCTATAGATAGATCTGATTAGAACTCTCACATGAGAGCTACACATCTATGAGCTGTATTCACAACAACTGAACTTTTACACTATTCCTATCACATAATATAGAAATAAAAAGGTTTTGCACGAGTCTGTCAAAACTAATTTTTATTAGATTCAAAGGAAAAGTATTCTGAGATTTCACATCTTAATTACTTGTTGAAGACTTAAGATGCAGAAAAGGCCAAAAGATGTGAGGAAAAAGAAAATTAGGATTTATTTCTTCTATTAAGCAACACTGTGGCTTTTTCTCCTTGCCACTATTTCAGTCATACATTAGAAGCACAATAAAAAGGTGGCGTGTGAAACCCCGCATAAATTCTCGCCGTTTATGCCATCAACTTTTCAAAGGGTTAACGGGAACAGCTGCTCGTTGTGCCCCCTCCTGGCTGCAGCCCCACTGCAGCCTCGAACCAAGGGCAAGGGTGGCCCAGAACATCACCTGCCCTCTCTTTGCTGGGCAGTACTATATGAAATGCACACACAATAACATGAAACCAAAATATTTTCTGGTCAAATATTGGATCTTCAAGGTTTCAAAGGGCTTGTATTAAAGATAACGGGAACTTTTAATTGAATTGTCTACAAAAGTTTGAAAAATATGAAAGGACACTGTTTTCTCTTGAATCATATTACTACTTAGATTTGATTCCAGGGACGCTGTTAACTTATCCTAATTTACCTCATACCTACAACAGAAGAAAAAAAATTCCTTTATTATTAATAACGGCAGGGTTTGGAAGCGCGATCTAAAGTGGACATCTAAGTGTTCCTAGATGCTAGTGTAATTCTAATATCTAATGTGGGGACTAATGGCTTACCCCAGTTAGAATTACACTGTATGTTTTTTGTAATGTTTGTAGGCTTGATACCTGAGATATGATGCCTGCATATCAATATGTCAACTTCACATCTCTAGCTTGTGTTTCAATCTTTATCCTTTAAGTAGATGAGGTAAATCTAAATCAAATACTAAATATTTTATGAACACTTTGAGCATGAATATCTTATTTCTTATCACATACATAAGAATTTGAATGTTCACCAGAAAGTAAGGAAAAGGTAAATATTCCCTAAATACCAGGAAGTGAATACCCAGTGTCTGGAATCTCAGACAGAAGCAAGTGGTAGGATTTGGGAAAAGAGAAGCATGGAAACAGAATGCTCAGAGGCTGTGAAAGAGAAGGAGAGTTATGTACACTTTGGTTGAATTTAGGAATTAGCATCCTTTTTTTCCCTTGAGATCCACAAAAGACAACTGAGTTCAACTTGTTATCCAAAGGACTTGAGTTCAACCTGGTGCATTTGGTGCCTACCTTCAAATTTGTTATACTTGCTACAATGCCTGACAACCTTGTCTGCACTAAAAGTATAAGAAAATGTTTAATTTTGAACCTTCCCTTCTTGATGACCAAATTTTGTCTTCCCTGACTCAGAGAAACCAGTACAAGCCTTCCACTAAAAGTAAGAGGAAAATACCCAATCTTTCCATACCAAAAGAGAATCTGCCTCAGTTCTGTCTACCTAGAAGCATAAAGAATCCAGGACTGCAGCCTTATAAACAAAACATTAATAAAACCTCCTTGTATAAACATCACTTAAATCTACTTAAGACACCAGTTGGAAAAATATAATTTCTGTAATGTTATATGTGGCACATTGAATGACAGACACTATTTCAGAGGTCTTGATTATTCACAGCTCACAAGAACCAGAAATGATGAGGTAAGGGTCCTCTCCTGTTTAAGCATACCAGGAGGTAGAGTTGATCCTACTAACCATCAGTCTGGTATACAGAATGGCCGAGCAGGTGAAAAGCTCTGGTGGGATACAGAGGGATACTAGCTTTACAGTAGAAACCTTATCTGCTAGAAGCCACTTTAGAGGGGCTGGATGTATCTGCACACAAGTGCTGCACATAGCAAGGGGACCCAGCATACCCAGTATGTGGCACTGTCCACACAGAAGGTGGTACCCTTCAGATAGTCAGACATCCAGATGTGTCTTGTCACATGATTCATATGAAAACTCCCACGTACTGAGACAGGAAGAGGTTGAGATATATACTGCAAAACTTAGATCTGAAAACTTAATTTCTATTCTGAAAATAAATACTTGAGAAGTCCAGGAAAAGAATTTAAAAAGTCCTGAAATTAAGTGATAAGGTCAAAGAAAATTAAAGTTGTGGAGTGTGAAAATGCAGACTTACAAACTCATCAGCACTTCCATGATACAAACCTATGTATTTTTTTATTACAGCAGCTTTATCTGGCCAATTCTTAATTAATCTGGTATCAATGGGTTGTTTTCCTTATTACTTTTATTTATTATTTTATTTATTATTTCTTTTAGCATCAGTAATGTTGGACAGAACTGAAATGAAGATGACTCACATCCAGCTCTAACCCTGCCCACTGTGTCTCAGCAGACAGGGCCTGTAGCTCACAAGGGAAAGTGTTGCTGCACCTAATCCTCTGAAGGCATATCCTCTAAAAGTTTTAATTTTTTTTTCAACATATTTGGATTTTCCACCTTAAGGAAATATAATTTTTTTAAACAATGTGGCTACATTTAATTCTGGAAAAAAAAGCATTAGATACCCAAGCTGATAATACAACTTTTGTTACAACCACTAAGTGAAACACACAAAAAGCCCCAACCCACAAGTACAACTTCTTTTCTTTAATCTCTTAGTTAAGGATGCAATTCTAAACCAAAATTGCACACTTCTGAATTGAAAAGCCATTCCCCACTCCCAGCAGTTCACTGAAAGTTTGGCATTAAAAAGAAATTAAAGGCAATAGAGCTTATGGAGGCAGGTAATGGCCTGTGTTCAAGGAGTCAGATTTAAAAACGGGAAGTGCTTCAGAAAGTACAAATAGCAGCACTTTATCTTCATTTAACTGCTGAAAGGACAGTGCGTGTTCCCAAAGGAAGGCTGAGGAAACTGGATCCACTGATTACAGTGCTCATCACAGGCCTTTGTGGAAAGAGCTGATTTTATGATCCCTGTTTGCAGTTCCCATTTCTGGCAATGGCTTAGAGCAGTTTGGTCCCTTTCCTCCCTGGTATCCCACAGCTCACAGTAGGCTTGTGATGACTCGCTATCCATGGTCCTAACACAAAATACACCAAGTGGAACTCAAATATTGTTATGTATTTCAGTGGGCACTTGAACAAATCTCACATCTACAGCATCAAAACGCAAGAAGGAAAACCATAATCTTGTCCTCTGGTTAATGTTCTCTGTGAAATAATTCAAAGAGTTTGCATATAATGCCACTGCCACCAACTTTATGTTGTCTGTAAATTCCTCTGTCAAATTTCAGAAAGCCACTCTCCATCCCCAAGTACTGCATAGGGTTACAGAAGGTCTAAGAATCCACATATCACCTTGTGTGTCCCTTCAAGTAAATTGAATCTGCAACTGGATTTGCCTTTTTTATTTTCTAGTAGGCTGTTTGAACATTATGAGCATTCTAATTGATAAATATAAAGGTGAAATGTCCCCCAAAATAGTGTCTCCTCATATGTACTGAGACAATTTTTAATGTATTTCCACTCCAGAGCAGAAAGGAATCTATTTTCATAAACCTTATTTGTGTTTGGCAAGTGGTTGGTGAGATTTCAGGCCAATGCAGGCACATTTGTAAATCACATTTACAAGAGGAAATACTTTTCGTTATAATTGCTCTGAAGTTTTCTGAATAAAAGTCTGTGGACAGATATTTTCTAGTGTAATATGTCATCAACTTTTAGTCAAAGACGGTGCTGACAAAAGCTGTAAACAATCACACAGCTACTTAACTGTCTGCCCCTCACCAGGTGGATACGGAGCCATATTTCTCATAAAAACCTAAGAAAATATTAATAATGCTTTTCTGGGTTTGTAATTACTTATAATAATGCAGTAAATTGATGTGGAACATGACTATTTTTCTTTAAAAAAGCCAAAAAAACTCACTTTGTGTTGCCTGTGCAGACTCATCCAGTTGACTTGGCATATTCTCCATATCAGCTGCACACCTTTTGAAAAACAGACAAACAGAATTAACGGATGGGTCTTCTAGTCAGTGACTGGCTATATACACTGCCTCATAGCATTCACAGCTTGTACTTCTTTCATGTCTTTCATGGAAGGATCTCAAAGCAAGTGATTACAATTACACCTCATCCTTCCTAACAAACAGAAATTGTAGTAGCAGATACTGAGCAACATTAAGGAAAAAAAAAATCTTTGCAGGTCACTTACAGAAAACAAGGATAAAACATAAGGTATGACCCTCTCCTTTTCTAGTTCTATAGCTACAAAGCCTTCTGATGAAGGAAGAAGGAATGTCTACATTTCTTGCAAATTTAGGATTTCTTCAGATATTAGTGTTAGTTGGGAAAATCCTATTTCTTAACCCCTACATTATGGATAATTAATTCTTCTTTTCCTCCTCCCTAATTTTCCATCAGCACCACCCATTTAGTCAAAGATAATTCTGTGCCTTTCTTCTTTTGACTACCATTGCTGCAATGCTGAAGAGAATGAGTAAGGGGAGGAGTAAAATAGAGTTGAGAATGAAAAGGGAGGGTTTGTATGCAGGGAGGAAGAGATGAAGAACAAGCAGAGGTCAAAGCAATGAAGAAAGAAAACAGGAGAAAAATATAAGGATAAGAAATCAAGAGAAGTAGAGAAGAGGCTTACAAACTTCTGAGAGACTTGGGAATGTATTGCCCCATCACACCATTATACATCACACAACCTATCCTTCACAGCACCTACCTCCGGCAGGATGAAGGAGCTTTAGGATGGGAGTATTTTGCCTCAGGGACTTTTATTTATATCCCTATGTCTAGAAAAGACAAAATCCCCAACTGTACAGGATCTAGTACAGCTGGCCTCCAGTCTATTTCAGACCTCTATTTCATTAGTGTACAAACAAATAATATTTAATTATCTCCCCATGTTATTATAAATACTTAATGAAGCATGGGCACATCAATACACAGAGGCTCTGCTGCAGGAGGAGTCTGAGCTCTCTGGATAAAGGAGGACCAGTGACACTTCTAAAAGAGCAATGGGCAAGAGCTCTACCAAAAGAGCTCTCTCCAACCCCTCTGTGGAATTTCTGAGCCCCATGGACCATTGTTCTCTAGCGGAAATGTTTAGGTGCGCTTTGTGAAGTTGACAATTTAGGGTTTTTTTATTACATGAGCTAAAGGCCCAAGTCTCATCATGCCTAAGGAAAAAAAATGCCTTGCTGAAATAAACTAAGAAATTAGATGAAAAAAAGGGATAGACTTGTGCTCATCCAAGAAACACTTCCGTACTTGTGTTTGTCCCTCCCGGACACTGAAGCAGTTGAGCACATTACAAGTGTCATGCAATTTTCAGTCTTATTTATGCAAACTGACATCCAGTCAGCAGATCTACATTACTTTATTCTAATTAAAAAGTCTAATCTTTAGTGACTGATTTGATGGCTGTTGGCCATCTTGTGAAGTTGAACATCTCTGGAAAACAGGCAACAAACGTTTCATATCACGCTTGCAAGAGCAATGAATATTAAAACTGCCGTCAAAAAGAAACTTGGACAAAGTGGAAATAACACTAGGTGGTATGAATCAAGGACTCTATGTTCATGAGTTTTCATGTAGCACTGAAGACTTCATTCCCAACAGTTTGGACTACACTTGTCTTTCCTCTCATTCAGTACAACAATTCTTCTGTTACTTAATCTTTTACAGATTTCTCTAAGAAAAAAATAAATCTCCATGCACAGAGAATAGTTTTATAATACTGGATTGATCGTTTTCTTTATAATACTGGACTGATCATTTTCTTCTGGTCTTAAAGTGGCATATACAAATAGAGGCTTTGGAACTCTGCCTCAAAGAAGTTAGAAAATTTGTTGCCAACACACATTTTTGTCTTGCACAGCTCTGCACCAGTCTACTGACCCTTTTGTAAAAGCCAGTCACATATGCGGAATGCTATTTCAGATGGAAGTTAGCATGTTCAAAATCAAAGTCCCAAGGCTCTGAAGATCAGTGCCAGGCTTCCAGGTGCAGATGTTCACAGATCACACCTTCCACAAATCAGCAGGGGAGCAATGTGGAACTCGCACTGTTTAGTAACACCTATATACATATAGTTCTATTTTCAAAAAGAAATTTAAAAGTCCTCACATTTTAGACGGACCACTGGTTTTGTTCAAAGTTCAGAACTAGGTTCAGTATTTATTTAACTAAAGAGGTAAGATGACCCTACCATACCTCTCCAATTTTCCAGAATGCTCTAAGCAGATTCACAGTTCCAGACTTGGGTTTTGACATAACAACAAGCTGCTTTATAGCTGTCAAGTTCTGCATTGTTTGGTGTACAGTATTGTCAGCAAAACCCTCTCTTTCTGGAACTACCGCAGAAATTTATGTCATGTAGATGATCCCAAGCCACTTTTGTGGTCACTCAAGCAGTGAAACCTTTTTGTTCAACACCTTTGATCAAATAGCTGTTTTCTCTGTTCATTCTCTCTAGCTGCTAGGAACCAGCAGCAAGAAAACAATCTCTGACCAGGAGGAATAAATACAGGTTTAAAGATCTTGAGTATTCTGCCTTGCTCCAGCACATGAGATACTATTAGCTGGACAGCTCCCTACCTGCAAAACTCAAACACCTAATTAAGTCATTGCATATCAGACCAGATCTCGTTCAAAGTATACTGTAAACCAAATAATAAAACCACAAAATAAATATATTCAAACTAAAGTAATGCCTAACAATTTGTTTCCACAAATCTTCTGAGTCTAAATCTATGCTTGAACAATCAAAAGACTTACTTTAAAAAGAAAGTCAACAAATAGCTTTCTGTTACTGTTTCAGATATAGTTATCTGTAAAATAAATAAATAAAATAACAGCACTTAAAAAAAGTCATGATTGTAGTTTTTTTTCCCCTTGGAAAAGGGGAATTAAACTATTAAAGGACACCTTGTTAAGTAATTATATAGCAACATCACTGTGCAATTAAATAGCCATCAGTCCCCGCAGCTGAGAAATTTCAGGTAATTATTCAAAGATAATTTAATAGGAGAATTACTGTATTCAAGAAAGCATTAGCTAGTAATCTACCTCAATTAAAGCAGCCAATTAATTTCAGCACCTTGATAATAGTTGCCTTTTGCAAAACTATCCTCCCCTACACACATACACAAATCCTAAATTTCAAAATAATACAAAAAGTGGATTTGGTCTATTTTAGCTCCCATAAATAACATGTCACTCCCAGAGAGTTTAGGATGCTTTTGTTGTACCTTATGTTATCAGTATGCATTACTGTTACTGTTTTAGCATTCAACTTCAGCTTCACTGTGGCTGCATATGTACCCATATCTTTGTAAGTTGAGTTAGAACAATGAGCGATATGGAAGAAATCTGTATAAAATGAATAAATATTTGTCTGTTCAAACCAAAAGAGAACACAAAAAAGCTGCATAATAAGTGAAAAAGTGTCTCATTGTGATGATACGTCTTCAGGGAATTATGGGACTCTCACAGTGTATTTCTTGGGTGTCCTACTGTATGTACACTGGAGACAGAAGTCATTAATCACATGCAGTTGCAAACAGCGTTCATTGTAACAGATTTTGTGCAGGAACAAAAAAGTGCATATGCCACACAGTAGTAAGTTACACAGCAAAAAATGTTTTCTCAAGGTCAACACACACTTGAAGTCCTTTGCTACAATGGTGAATATCAACTTTTACACCACTCAACTTCATACTTGTGAGTTTGGGATCTTTGATATGTCAACAACAATACCGGACACAAGGAGGGCACGCGGATAATTTTCAGAAAGACACAAAAGGCAATTTGGCATCCAGCACTTGTACAGATGCAATGGCTGCTGAGGTCCTAGATTCCTCAGACTTCTTTAAAAATCAAAAAATGTAACAATCAAGAAATAGCTCCTTTTAAAAAATACCCTGTCATGCAGATGTTCACTGATTTAATTACCATTTTCTGCCTCAACCAGAGCTGTATTATGTTTTCTTTCATTTCCTATTTAGTTCATCTTTAAATAGAAAATAAATGATGGTTGTAAATAAAAGAACATCTATGTGATTCGCATTTTTGTATACTCATATATACTGGGGGTTCTCTTCCCTCCTCCTTAAACCATGGCAGTGTGTTGATGGTAGACTGAATAAGTGTCCTTTTATCTCAGCCTTGAAAATATGCATAAACAAACACAAACCCCAATCTTGGCAAGACTGAATCCTGATTAATTTAAGAAAAATACAAAACCATATAGATATTCAGTGAATTTATACACTCTTTTTCACATGGTGAGACAAAACATAGTTGTAAGAACCTCCAGATGCGGAGTAATCCTTGTGTCTCTGAGCTATTGATCACTAACGGAAATCTGTGATAAACATACACATAACGACTTTTGTTGAGATCAGTTTGCATTGTAATTCGAGCTGTTACTTGTTCAAAGCTGAAATTCACATAAAATCTTAGACAGGGGACTCCTGCCCTGAGTCTTTGTTTTGTTTCAGTTTTTATGTCAACAGGTTTCTAATGTTTCCATTACTGACTCACCAGTGGGGAATAAGTTTCCATTTAATTCATGAGTACTCAGTGTTACCTGAACCATAGCCCCTTCACAGAATTCAGAAGTATTCAAGATTTCCTTGCTCATTGTGCAACTATGATAAACCATTATAAATGCTATTTTTTAAATCATCACAAGAAAATTAACTGAGCTACTTCAAATTATCCAAAATTTCTTGAAACTTGTGACAGATTGAAATGTATTTATTTCAAGTTCAGGGATATATTAAACAGATTTCAGCTTTTCGTTATATCTCAGTATCCTTTGGTTTTTTTTTTTTTGTTTCAGGCAACAGAGAAAGAGAAAAAAAGAAAACCAAACCACAAACAGATCCATTTAGTATCTCTATCTCAAAATCTGTGTATCATTCTTGACGCAGATATTCAACAAGGTACTTCAGCACATATCTGTCTTAAATCACATTGATTAAAATGGGATTAATCACATATCTAAAGCCAGACTCATCCTTAAGTATCTTGCCTTATAAGAAAACAAAGATGGGTATTTCACTGACCAGTGGTTTTCTCACCTTCTCATCTAGTGACAGATAGAAGAGCATGTATTAACCAGCACTGGCGCAGGCTCTTAAGCCTTTGCAGGTGGTTGTGATCCCTGTGATGGAAAAAAAATCTAATTTTTCTTCACTGTTGTGAAGAGGGATGAGAATGAATATAGCACCACAGAGATTAGGCAAGAGCCCTAAAAGGCTCCCAACACAGTCTGTAGTAGTGATGAGCTGAACAGCAGGTATTTGGGGACTACTACTCCCCTATTTTTCTTTCTGATACAACATACAATGATATTTCATACCAAGCCAAACAAATAAACACAAAAACTACTATATATTGATAGGATTAGAATCAGAACTTATAAGGAAGCTGCACTGTAAATTATACAACCAAAATAAGTAATTGACAATATTTACCATTGAGAGCTACAATTCTCTTGGCATCCAGAGTCAAATTATATGTGTATTAATCCCCCAATCACAAGTTTACTCTCTGAACAATATAATCCAAGTGATTAGAGAAAGTAGATATTCATCCAAAATAACCACAAGATACCGAAAGGATTTAATTTGCTCCATCACAGTGCCACTTGCTGTTCTAATTATCATTTCATCTGGAGTTACCTGTAATTTTCTTTTAGTGCCAAAAAATCGCGCATTTTATTTTCTTAACATTTAGTAGGATTCTGCTATTAATCAGTCATTTTTCAGCATTTAGAAAACTGTTCTAAGGGTTTAATAAACATTTTATTAATGGACCATCCCTAGCAGCATTTTCTGCATTAAAAAGTAATTAATAAAATCATAAATAGTTTTAGTATTAAATAGGAGACCCCAAGCATCATCATCTTCAGCAGGCCAAATTCCCAGGCTCAATTAAACAATCTGACAAACTAGGATCACTGAGATTCTTCCTTAGGACTGTGTATTATTTTACCGACTGCTTTGCATAAGGAAAGAGAAATATCAGCTGAAGCATACATACCACTGAGGTTTGTGACTGTTTGTGTTAAGAGAATTTGGTTTAGCTAGGGTTCCACTCTGGCAACTGTTTTCTACAACTGCTTTTAGGAGGGAAGGAAAACAACACACTCTTCTTAGTACAACGGAAAGCAAAGGTGAGAATTTCAGTCAAATTAAGAATGGTAATATCAAGCATCAATCTGATTTTCAAGTAGGAATCAACTCAGAGCTACAAGCTCAAAAGGTTGAGATGCATCCTCTAAAATGTCCCACCTTTGCCTTAACACCCCAGCAGGAAATTTTCTCCTTCCCCAAACTGGCAGTTGGAGAGCCTGGTGGTTGGCACATGACAGCATATGCTTTCATGTAGCAGCATGTCCCCAGTCCTTCTGTACAAGTAACATTTTCAGCAGCAAGGGCCCTTTTTAAGCCATGATCATTCTTTCACACGCAAACCACCGATGTAACCTACCACTTCACACCACCGGTAAAGCAAATCCCTCTACGTAGTAAACTAAATCCCTGTACATTGGATTTCTATTGCAGTCAAGATTCAGGCAGCTAACTTGTGCCAAGCTAAGATCAGCCACAGGACAAAGAGCCCAGCAGACAAAGGACTAACATCCTTGACGCAAAAGAAGGAAGGAGGAAAGGCTTAAAAAACCTGGCAGCTCCGTGAGGGAAACAGACACGTATTGGGTCTGATCCACATTCTCTGTGGTGAGTCAGAAGAAAGGTTTGCACCCTCTTTGTACCCTCTCTGAAGGTGACCTGAAGGCTTAGGTGTCCTGTATAAAAGTCCTGTATAAAAACAGGATTGGAGATGCAGCGTGGTTCCCCGAAAACCTTTCATCAATTCTCTGAGGTCTCCCCAGTCTCTTAAGAGGAAGGAGGAGTATTCCCCACACCAGTATCTAGGCACATGGGGAAAAACCAGCAGTGATTGTAAAGAAAACACCAAAAGAGCAAAAAGCAGTTCTTCAGTGAGTGCAATGTAAGGGGACAGCATGTAAGCCCAGCAAACTGAAAATTACAGAAGTTAATTTCACAAATGTTTCAGCAGATTTAAGAAACTCATAGGCTGCATGCAATTAAAGGTGCATAAAAGAAGTGATATTTAATGAACAGATTAACTACTATAAACACTATCTTCTTTACTGAAAAAGTTTAGATTAGTTTTCAATCATTTTCTAAACTATGACTTGAAGAATTAGGCATGTTTCTTATTAGAAAACTGCCTTCTCCAATATCTAAATAAGGAAAAATCATAACCAAAAATAATAGTCTCTACAAGCAGTTACTGTCTTAAACTGTCTTCATGGCAGCAGTCATGTGATTGTGAATCCTTTTGCCCCAAATACCTTGTATCCCCCTTTTTAGGAAAAAAAAATCTAATCTTTTTTTCTGCAGAAAATAAGATTATTACAAGACAATTAAAGGTGAGGAGAGAATGACTAATTTAGTTAAATGTGGTTAGTTACAGAGACTTTAAATTGCAGACAGAGAAAAGAAGTGGTTTATAATTCTTTGCTGAAGCAGGGTGATAGTGGGGAGCCCACTGTCACTACGGCCCCAACTGGGAGATGGGTCCCTAACAACTCCATAGAAAATGAAGCCACTTCCATTCATCAGAGAGGAAGGTATACATCTTAAAATATCTCACCTGAATACTGATTCATCTCAGAATGATAGAGGGATTTTACTGCAACAGCAGTTATGAATCTGAGCACTACTGAGCACAAACCAAACATCTCTGGCTCCCTACTGTCAGTCAGGCTCATTAAGATGAGTAGCATAAACACTCCCATTACAGGAAACAAATTTTTGTATATTGATGTTATTCTTTTATATTTATGTTATTATTATTGTCACTATGAAAATTTAGTTGCACAATAAGAAAATAAAAATCCACAACATTCAGTAACCACAGAATTATAAAATGAGTACAATTCAACTTAAAAAATAACTCTAGGAAAAATAATTTTATCTTGCGATTAGCTGATAATCATCTTAATGTATTATCAGGTAAATAAGATGGTGAAAAGGAAATAGGGCATGATCCATTTTATAAGGTACTGTCTGTGGATCTTGGAATGCTGTTTTTAAGAAATGTGGAACAGAAATGAACAACAGAAAATGCTTTGCCAAGTTATCAAAAACACTTACATTAAAAAAGCCCTATAAAATCTAATCCTGACATCAGTAGGTTACAACTTTGCATGTCCCCAGGGCACTAAAATAATACTCTTTAGAACAGCAGGTGGACTATTTTAGACTTCAGCTTTCTAGTTCTAACAAGGCTTTTTAAATTTTTTTTTTCTAGGAATTAAGGATGCTAATCACAATCTCCAAATGTGCATTGCTGGGTTGTAAAAATATTAGACCACAAACTGACATGGCAGCAATGTATTATGCTGCTATGAAGGAGTCCTAAATAGGAGGAAAACTCGAGATTCCAGGCTTGCCATCACAAAGGTCAACATAATTGGCCACATACAGCAAAATCAACCCCCACGTCTTCCCCTCGCCAAGTCGACTGCTGAGGAAACCCTGTCTTCCTACTGGGACAAATGAAGTCTAAAGCAGGAGGTTTGGAAGTTTTAAACATAAAAATGTAAGGAGCACTAAAGACGCCATCAAAATTTATCCTTAAAGATGTCTTGTGATAGGTTAGTGCCATTTGGTCTTTCAGATTTTAATTATGAATTACTCCAAATGTTTGATGAGATGATATTTCTTCAGTCTCAGTGCCTTAATTTTAATGCATTGAGTAAAACATTTAAAAATATAACCATGAATTTAGTACACACTCATCTCTTCTTTAAATATATATGATCCATATTAGTAATATCAAATCAAATGTATTTAAAGAATCCTCACAAACTCATCAGATACTAGCTACATGTGTTGATTCAATGTAGCTTGCATAGGGTGCTGCATGGACTGTGGCTAACTTCCTCCACACAGAAAAAAATTATTTTATCACACCTGGATCTCAGCTTAAATTTAAAATTTCAAAACATACAGGAAAATTTTGAAACTTCTACAGGAAATCTTTACGAACATTTATATTTTTGCAGCATTGGCTATGTTATTGTTATACATTAATTGTAAGGAAGAAGTAGCTATATAAAAGCATAGTAACATCAACTTTCTGGGGGACACTTGAAAGAAGGTAACAAAGTAAGAAAAGCACTAAAATGTCTATGGAATAGGCATTTGCTGATAAACTGTCAAAAAGAATTTTGTAAAATGAGATCAGAATTAGACTTCTTGCTAGAGCAAAATTAACTAGAAAGTTATTAACGGGTATACACATGCATATGCACCTATACATTCTCTCTGTGCATTTGCATATATTATTCTGCACACAAAAGTATATCTTTTCACAAAAACACAATAATCAGCCTTCTCAGAACTGTGTAAAAACATCAACTAACCCAGTCCAATGCTGTGTGATTACAACAGCCCAAGCCAAGTTTGTGAATGATCAAAAACTTATAGTAACCATGTGTATGTTAAATGACAGCTCACTAATACATGACTGCACTACTACAGAAATTAGTTTTAATAATAAATTAATATGCTCATGGCAATTTCAGTTCTCACTTCATTGTCTAAAGTCACATACTGGAAGACTTATGGTATCAGACATACTATCACCAAGCAATTAAATATTTATAAATATGTAAAGGGTGGGTGTCAGGAGGATGGAGCCAGGCTCTTCTCAGTGATGGCCAGTGATAAGACAAGGGGCAGTGGGTCCAAGATGGAGCTGAGGAGGTTCCATTTGAATGTAAGGAAAAACATTTTCACTGTGAGGGTGACAGAGCACTGAACAGGCTCTTCCCAGAGAGGTTGTGGAGTCTCCTTCTCTGGAGACATTCAAGACCATTCTGGACACATTCCTGTGTGGTTTAATCTCGGTGATCCTGCTCAGGCAGGGGGATTGGACTAGAGGATCTCTTGAGGTCCTGTCCAACTCCTAACACTCTGTGATTCAGGAGTCCTTTCTGCAGAGTTCCCCAGAAGAGAGCTTTGCTGTAACTCTGGGACAAGATGACCAGGTTGTATAGGGACCAAATCACCGGCGACTCAAATACCACAATGCCACAAACGCCGTGACTTAGCCATGCACAAGTCTACTAAATAGTAATGGGAGTATTTATGCTTTTCAAAGCATTATAATCTCAATGCACCAATACACTTCAGCATATGCTTAGCTTTAATAAGGGAGAAAGCAGTCCTACTGAATCAAGAAGGCTATTTCCATGTTTTAAGTTAAACACGTTTACCTTTCACAATCAGGTCTTTTTTTACCACATACAGTTTAAAGATTTAAAAAAAAAAAGTTTAGCTTTACTTTCCATTCCTTATAAAGGATCAAATCCTATGAGAGTGATTACGCCCTTCACACCTGCGAATTTCAGTATAGCTGGATATTTGGAGTGCTTTACTGAGGGCAGCCCTTAAAATAATTTAGAATTTCTTCAGACAGAATTGCAGAAACACAACACCAAACTACTGCCAATCTTACATACATATATTACAACATATCAAATAAAATATAGCCAAAATACCACAAATATAAACCAATAGGAAAGTAAATTGCTGGCATGTACGTAACATATTTCTTTCTCACTGGATTTATTTCACCACCAGTTAAGCATTTAGGGTATGGTAAAATTGTCTTCTCGTGGTTTAATCTTGTCTGGCAACCAAGCCCCACACAGACATTCACTCCCTGCTCCAGTGGGATGTAGAAGAGAACTGGAAGACTGAAGTGAGAATACTCATGGATTGAGATAAAATAAGTTTCATATTTTTAAAAAATAAGCAAGAAAAACGTAACAAAAAGAAGAAAAAACCTCCAAGCCAAGAAAGACAAGTGATGGAAATGAAAATAATTGCTCACCTCCAACCAAACAATGCCCAGTCAGTCCCTGAGCAATGGCTTTCCCACCAACCTCCTCCCTATCTTTACATGCTGAACATGGCATCACGTAGTACAGAATACCCCTTTAGTGAGTTGGAGCCAGCTGCCCACACTGTGTCCCCTTCTCAACTTGTGTGCTCCCAGCCTACTCACTAGTGGGGTGGTGTGAGAAGCAGCAAAGGCCCTGACATGTGCCTTCATTTTAGAACAGCATCTGGATATCTGTAACTTGTCCAAAAATAATGAGTTTGAAGTAAAATTGTGCAGACTAGTTTTAGATTTTCTTTTGAGTCAATTTAGGACACATAGGCAGATTCTGCCCAGCTATGGTGTAAATTCTTGGTGTTTTTTGTCTCAATACTAATCAACTACTATGAATATAGTAATACTATGAAAATTTGAGAATCAAATTTCTTCTTAAAAGTGTTATACCTAGACAAATGAATCCTCTAACAAACACAAAACTCTTACTTGCTTTGATTGCCTACAGGCTAACATAAAAAAGAAAGCTTAATCCTACTCAATTACAGGTTCATCTTGGAGATAAGGCTTTGACATAGATCAGAGATTTTTTTACATAAACAAAATTTAAAGATCCACTTGTACTGCAAATATTTTGACCTTGACAATTCATAGGCCATCATATCCCAGGTTCATCAATACAGCTCCCTGAAGTCTCATGTCCCATGACTTTGAAATCAGACGACTGCTGATACCCTGCTTAGAACTTAGTGAAGCAGCAGTCATGAAAATAACCACCCTGAAAGGGAAAATCCATGAATGATCTCTCTAAAAGATGAAGGGATAAGGATCTCGTTATGCAGCTGGATATGAAGTGCTGTCAATAGTAACTACATCTATGAATACCAGAAGCAAAGCTCAAACTCAGCTCTGCCTTACGCAGATACACTAGGAACAAGAAAACATCCTAAGGGGCTTATTTTCTCTCACAGCAAACTCAAACAGAGGCAGAGGAAGATCTCTGATGATTTAGGTCTTGCATTAATTATGAAGATTGGTCACTTGACGTAAGAACATGGTCAATTCCCCAATCCTGGTGGTGCAACGCAGCTGCCGGTGGGGAAGCAGAGATTCAAGAAGCCATTTAAACAGGAAAAGAGGGTTTTTTTTTGCATGTTGCTCAAGGTTTGCTTTAACCACAGCACTCCTGTGGACATAAGAGCCCTGGACCAGCCATGCAGGTGACCGACCGCTCCCTTTCTATACACCTTTGGAGAATTATCTGTTTGCAAAAACCTCACCTGTGTCAAATAGGTTGCAGAAGACACATGGCATAGGAAACCTATGAAAAGTAGGGAGAAAGGGACAGGAAACAAGGAAAGCAATGGAATAAAAACAAGATCCCCATACATCTTATATGCTGAAAAAAATAATGTCTTTCCTAAATTATGTGCAGACTTCTTTCCATTTTCATATTCTTTGCTGGTGTTTTTTTGGAAGCTACAGAAAATGAGCATAAGAGACAAAAAAGTACTTCGCCCTGCAGGAATACAAAAATTGTAAAAGCACAGGCAGCACTACAGAGGAGCAGTGCCATTCACTCACAAAGAATTTTGTGCATGTAGATGGCTGATTAATTGCTGGCCTGCCTAGACGAAGCTGCAACGAGCCAGATACTGTCAGCATGCCATCTGTTACCATGGAAATGCACAATGTTCCTGTTTCTGACAAACCCTTGAATACTGGATAGATTGTGCCATATGTAAATAAGGCAAATTAGTTTTCCTATATCTTCCAGACAAGGTTAGACTAAAAGAAAATATATCTGTTTAAACATACTATAACCTCCAAGATGTGAACCGGGTAAACCTTCCTTTTTTTCATAAAAGTCTCATTCAATTTGTTGTTAGAACAGAAACAGTGGACTAGCATTAAGAAGCATAAAATTAATTCCCAACCAGCAATGTTTACAAAAGAAGTACTTAAAAATATGCATGTTCTCTATGCTTGCTATATTCCCCATGATAGTTATATTTTTTCTTTTTTTTTTCTTAAATTTCTCCACAGTTATGGGAATGTTATTGAAACAATATATAGAAATAAACAGAAGACTTTCTTATTTGTACAGTGAGATTTGGTGTAGCTTGGATCATTTAACCACAATGATGGCTTTTTTTTTTTTAAGAGATGTTACAGATTTTAAACATGGAAAAATTTATTTACTCACTTGAACAGTATTACATTGCTAGCTAAAGCACCTTAGCTTAGCTCCATTAAAATCAGAGGAGCTGTATTAGGTTGCATGTGCTAAGGTTCTAGCACTGAGTTGAAGCCAGAGCTTAACCAATCGCTTTAAAAAAATTGTATTATCATATCCTGAAAAATAAGAGCAACACATTTGGCACTTAAGATTTTTATTTCTTGATTTTACAACTTACGTTTAACTAAAAGCAACATGATTAAAACAGCAAGATGTGTGTTCACCACACTTAGAAGACAGCACACTGTATTTTGGATGGCTATGAGCATTACTGTATTGCTGGAGTGCATTGTCCTTGAACATGGCCACTTTGTGAGGCACACCTGATGCAACGTGGCTTTTACACCACGACACATCTATTCCCAGAAGTATCAGGTCAGTGCAAGTCTAATCCCCTGGAGTATAAAGCTGATGGAATTAATGGATACCATACATTCTTTCTCTTGCCAGTTGGCAGTTTAAAGCAAGTGGATAAAAAGAAACATGCCCACAACATCCCCCAGGATACTTATCTCCTGGGATATAGACTGGAGCCCTTACGAACCATGAAAGATGTAAAGATGCTTTAAGACAGTGAACAAGCACACAGTGGTCTAAGACTGGAGCAGCATCATGGTGTGCCTTTAAGACACTTCTCATTTTATGGACTTAACCTGTTACTGGGGTCTTCTATTTTCACTACACACCTTTATGGGATAACATGATATTTGGATATACTGCAGATGACACTATCTAAGTGAGGATATGAGAGTGACACAGGTCCCACAATAACTTGCCGTATTATAAATATAGGCTTTATGGGTTCTTAACCTGTATTCATCACAACTCCCACCCTCAAATTCTTTTTGTTATTTTCATCAGAGATTGATGTATGTTATAACTATAACTGAGCAAAATTAACAGGCAGCTGTTATGTATCAATATTTCCCTGATGTGAGAATTAATAAGTAGCTCCAGTAACAATAAGATCATCATGTTCACGGGGAATGCAGTGTATTTCTTATTATATTCTTTATAAAGTCCTTTTATTGATGTGTGACTTTGCAATGCTATGAAACATTATTTCTAAAACCCAAGCAAGTACCTATCAATCTCCAAAACAAATTTGTTCAAAACAATCAACTTTTTGAGCAAACGCATGTGATTCGACAGTTTCACAGAACCTTAGAATCCCTAACCATGCAGAATTGATCAGAACAACACCTGTTAAATCAGTCTACAAAATAGAAAAGGTTTACATAAAATGTACTTTAGAACTTAAGAAGTCCCATTTTAACAGATTAAAATTAAGATTAACCACTCTCTACAACAGCATTCGTGGGAACCATGTCAGTTGAGTCTCAGCCATTGTCTTCCTCCCACAGCACCGTACGCTGCAGTGTGTTGGAGTTCTGCCCTTATCATATAGGAGACATGACACTCAAATCATGCTGCCTGCCTAAGTTCAAGACTGAAATTAAGAATTTGAAGAGGGGAAGATTGATAGGAAACACGAACACATAGAATACATTTTGAAAAAGAAAATGTACTTATGGGTAAGTAACTTTCATTCCTTCTTTGAATGGCTTCTAAGCAGTCTTATGAAACAGTGTGAAAGCATTCCATGGTAGTTTCTCATCTAAGCAAGCTGACAATGGTATGCTATTTAATCAGCAAGCAGGGCTGATTGCTTTGCCAAACTGAGCAGCTGAATGACGTACTACATGCTAGTGTTTTGTGAATGTGAGAGTAGAGTTCAAAACTTTGAGAAAATGGTACAAGAATGAATCTAGATCAAACAACATAAGTCCCCTTTGCCCTGTAGAATATGACTTGATCCTGAAACGGAAGACAAATATTAGTTTATACTTCTCTGTATATAGTCCAAACAACTTCACTGTAATTATTATTTGCAAAACACATAAGAAATCTGACTTTCAAAATTCTGACCTTATTTAGTAACTAAGATTTTGCAGTACTTGTCCCATGAAAATTACTTTGTTTAATGTGAATGAAGTCTGGAAATCACAGCCAGAAAATTGATTTAGGTAAAACTCAGTTATAAACTAGTACGACTCTATAGAATCTAGCGTTTGGGGATTCATCAAGCATAGGTTGCCAGAATTTATCCTGACATGTTACATTTCTCCTGAATTAACAAGTTGAACCAATTCTAACTTATCCTCCTGATGCTCAGTAGATCCTATTCTACTGATCCTTTCCACAGGAGCACAATTAAAACCAAATTTGTGGAACGAACCTTTTTTCCTACCAACATCCCTGGTTGCAGGAGGCTTGGATCTCACCTCTGACTATAGTAGAGGTCCTAATAAGACAAGTGCATTAATTTTTAAAATAATTTCTCAGTGAGACTAAATAAGGCCATGAACCATCAGAATCCCCTTTTTCTCTCTTGTGAGTGTATTTTAGGTTCCCTTTAATAATGTCTAAAGGGATAAAGATTAATTCCTGTCAACAGGACTTCTGATACATCTCACTCATGCTGTTTGATTTGTAACCCTTTCTCCCTGACAGCATAACACGCTAGCATGAAGTGTCACCTCCTTTGACATAACTATAATAAAAGTCTTAAGAGGAAGTAAAATGAGAGAAAGTCTCTGAAATGTTTTCAGAGATTGTCCCATTGGAAGAACCAGAAGATATTTTGGAAAAAGCTCAGAAATGGTGTTGCTACCACAGCACCAGTGGAAGAGAAGACAACTTTCATCAAAGTTTAGAATGCTGCAATGCTACACCCGTGTCCTCTGATGTCATCTTTACTCCAGATGTTTGGCAGTTTCCTCTAACAGCACCTTTTATTGTTTTTAACATGCCCATGTCCTCCTCACTCTTCAGATAGACAGCCTGTGTCTGTAGAAGAGGTCAGTATGGCCATCAGTTGCATCCAAAGGAACCCAAAACATTTGTAGGATTTTAATGTGGACTGGTCCAGAATTTTAACATGGCTTCTGCATGTCATGGTGAATAAAAAGAAAAGTTACTTTCAAGATATCACTTCATTTTTTGGTCATCTACTAATACTGCTCATACAATGCACATACTGAGACTATTTTTACAACCTTGTTACTGAGAGAATTTGGGGGGGGCACCAGGCAAGTTATATTATCAAAAGATAGGATATACTCTATTGATTTATTTTCAATGGCTCCAGTTTCCCAGAGCTGTTTATTCCAGGATGCATTTTCTATTCCATTTACCTTGTTTCTCAGTCACTGGTTACCCTTGTGATTCAAGGTGAGGGATTACACTTCAACAACTTCAATGTATTCACTTTTACAAATATCTTTCAATTCTTTGATAGGGATAAATTCAGTTCATGAATTGCAATATTTATATGCCAGTCTGTGCCCTTCCTGATGATTTCTACAAATCCATGAATACAATCTCCCACATTTTTGTGCCAAATGAAGACAACTAAACACACAAAATGCACACACACACAAATACATACATATATACCAATTTCTGTACTACTCTCTGGAAAGGACAGCAATGAGCACATGGCAAACTGCTAAGATAAATCCGCTTGGACAGAATATCTGCCTGACATAGCTAAGGCTACTCTGTCATTCTGTGTAATGAGCTAAATGCAAAGGGAAGCAAAATGAGAAACTATGAAAATGGCCATGTGAGGAAATGCACACATGGCTACAAAGCTCTATACCTTAACAATGGTTTTAGTTTTGTATCTGCTGTAAGATGGAGTCTAAAATTTAAAATCTAAAATCCTAAAAATTTTAAATGAAATCTAAATGCTAATCCTCTAAGTCATAATAGTTATTTTAATGTTAGTAGAATGATGTCAATTCATATTGACACTTTAACATACTAAAGGAAGATATAACATCAAAAAAATCTCCCCAAATATTTTGCAAGTTATTTTTGGTGATAGATTAACACAGCATTAATAGAACTTTACAAGCCAGACTCTTAATGTTCATTACTCTGAATTATTCCCTACTGAAGCATTGTCACACGACTGCATACACAGGCTCTCATAAGAATATATTCCAAGTTACTTTTTATTTTGTGATCTTTTGTTAAAGTATTCGGGCTTTTTAATAAGTAAAGTGTCTGACAGTACCTGTAAACACTACTATTAACCAAACAGCTGTAAATATCCATAAATGCCACAAAATGCAGTTACCGCTGTTTCTATTTATTCAGGAAATTTTCATTTTAAGCCTCAGAAATAAATGTGTTCAATCAATACTAGGGGTCCAACAGAGATTAAAAAAAAAAAAAGCAAGAAAACTTCAAGGCACAGACTTAAAACCATCTTTATGTCTTTGTATCTGGAAGAGTAAATAATATTACTGCTAACAACAGTGTGACATGCAACTTTGTCTCAATTTACTTCAGGTAAGATTCCAAACTGTCTCTGAGAACCTAATAAAGTTATTTTCAAATAATCTGGAAATGAGAAGCAGAAAAAAATTAGGTGAATTAAGCATTCATCTCCTTAGAAAGTACTTTTACCTTAGCTAACAGTACCATTGACAGTGTTATCTATACAGTGTTCTTGATAGCAGTCATAGGGAACCCTGATACATCAGGGTGTAAAACTGATTACATTTATTCTGTTCACCTGGTCAGTCAAAGCTGTATTGGTTACAGAATAAATTTTGCACTGGGACTTCCAACTTTATCCCAGCTCTGTTACCAACCTCCAGTATGATTTTGGCAAATCATTTCCTCTGTTCTCCCAATCTTTCAATGGACTGACTATTATCAAGTCTTTTGGGGTGGAGGCATCTCCTCTGGTTTTATACAGTGGGTAATATGATCAGGCTCAAATCACACTTTAGACATCACCACAGGCATAGCAATGATTTCTTCCTCATAGCTAACCTAAATCTGCTCTTCTTTAGCTTAAAGCTGTTAGCATTTGTCCTATCACTATACTCCCTGATAAAGAGTTCTTCTCCATCTTTCCTGTAGGCTCCCTACAGGCTACTACAAGGTCTCCCCAGAGCCTTCTCTTCTCCAAGCTGAACAAGCCCAACTCTCTCAGCCTGTCTTCACAGAAGTGCTCCATCCCTCTGGTCACCTTCATGGCCTCCTCTTGACTTGCCCTGACAGGTCCAAGTCTGTGCTGTAGTGGGAACCCCAGAGTTAGGTGCAGTACTTCAGCTGGGGGTCACACAAGAGGAGAGTAGAGGGGGAGAATCACCTCCCTCGACCTACTGGTCATGCTGCTTTTGATGCAGCCCAGGATACATTACTGCCTTACCTTGAGCTTCTTGTCAGCCAACACCCCAAGACCTTCTCCTCAGGGCTACTCTCAATCCATTCACTGCCCATCCTGTATTTGTGCTTGGGATTGCCCTGACCCACATGCAGGGCCTCGCACTTGGCCTTGTTGAACTTTGTAAGGTTCACAAGGGCCCAATAGTTTATTACCTTCTTCCCCCAGTCCCCAAGAGCTTCATCATTTTCTTGGTATGGAGACTAAATACTAATACACTGGCTAAGAGATTTAAGATTGGAAGTGAACCATTTACTCAAACTAATCAGCTGCTAACTACTCACTCTTACCAATAGCCATGAACTCACGATAGGTAACTGCTTGTTGCAATGAACAGGGAGTTCATCATACCTGCCAACTGTTACTGTAGTGTTGCCTACATCGTGTTGAGAGCAAATTACACAGCAAATATACAGCTAAAATTCCCAAATGAAAAATCCTACAAGCCATATATCTAAGGATAAATATTTCTAAAATCTAGGAGCTAGTAACCCAAAGATATCTCTTGTACTTTCCCATAACATTTGGGGAAAAGAAATATTAGTAAGTTTTCCAAGTCTTTCAGTCTAAATTTGTTGTGAGTTATCACACTCAGTACCTGTGTTTCCTATTGTATGTCAATTTTAATTTTTGTTATGAGCTTTATGCTGGAAAATTGACTATGACATCTCTTAGCCATCCTTTTCTTCAGCTCAGATGAATAACAGATGTGATGACCAATTATTGGATAGCAAAATCCATGGTGATGTTTTGTTAACTGATTATACAGCAGGAAAATTAGGTCTATTGCCACCTCTTATAGCCTATAAAATGATATCTAGAACATTCTAACAGAAGATTATAACAACCTGCTTACCATACGCAATGTTGCACTGAACAGAAATTTTACTTCAGTGTACAAGAAAAGAGATGCAATTAATATAAGTTGTATCATACATGGAACATTCATGCTGCAAGTATCTCATACAAAATTTAGGTCTGAGAAAAATCAGTTCTAAAGACTGCTCCCAAAAGATCTTGTAATTTTTTTTGCTTTACTGCAGAGCATTTTTGGAAGGCCTGTCAATATGTAGTTCTGAAGCCTTTCACCTGTGAGTGGAATGTTTAAAATGCATTCTGCATGGCTCAGACTTCACATAGATATGTCCAGGAGTCATCAGATATCCTCTTTCCATAAGATGTCAGATAAGAGGAAGAACATCTTTTCCTACAAAGTTCATTAATGATGGAAATTGCATGGCTGGGAAAATCCAGAAAGCAAAAGGGATGCACTAACATTTAAAATAGTATTTGGCACCCAGCTCAAAGGTGCCAATACTAATGACCTGCTCCAAAAGAAACAAAAAAGAGGGAAAAGTTTACAACAGGTGGGAACAACTTCAAAGATGTTCTCCCATGAGTAAGAGGGAAAAGCGAGGAACAAACACAAAGGAGATGTTCACAAGAAAAAGAACCTCAAGTTCAATCAAGTAATACAGGGAAATAGAATATACATTTATATTCATGCATGCATTTAAGTGTCCCACAGGAAGTGAGTGTGGAGCTATGTGATTATCCTATAGCTCCTACTAAGATAAACAAAAAACAACTTTGAGCAGTGAAAGGCATCTGTGTCCTAGCACACAAATAAACATAAATTAAATGGAATGATAATTCTCAAAGGGCTCTGTAGCCACTGATTAAGTCCTACTGAATCTTATCTGTCTCAGATAAGAGAAAAAATCCACATTCAATCACCCTTCTACTAACCACAGTACCAACAAAGTACCCAAAGTGTTTATCAGACACAGCCATTTGTTACTGAACAAGCAAGTAATACTCACATGATATTTAATTATGACCAGCAAAATATTGAGCTATTAATGAAAGAAATAATACCCGATTAGAATATGGATACAATTTGTGGGAGGTTTATTCTGAGAGGAGTTCAGACATATCAGTGATGTACACCAGTTTATAGGTTCAATCTCAAACAAAAACCATACAGAAACAATTTGAGAAAGGTATGGATTACATAAATAACTATGACTTGAAAGAGCAACAGGAATGGAGGGAATGAAAGAAGCAGCAAGAATCCTGGAGAAAAAAAAGTGTTGAGAGGTCAGGCGATTCCAACACATCATGAGATAAACTAGATCATCAAAAAGCTTCATCAAAAAGAAATGTGGAATTGATTCACTAAATGTTCTACAAGTAGCCATTGAAGTATAGAAAGGATAGGGTTTTCTGTTAGAATCTCGTTTTTGGACAGAAGAATAAACACAAACCTGTTTGTTTCCTGCCAATAAACATACACAGTAAGTGTAGTCTAGTGCCTGAAACCAGGAACCACATTTGCTGTGCACATAATTCTGAGAAGGAATGATGCAAGTGTTGATGCTTTCTCAGAAACTCACCAGATTATCAGTGCTCCAATACAGGAGCAGTACATGAGAAAGAATATGGGACCATACCATTTATTATTTTCAATGCAACTGATTTGTTTGCTTTTATCATAAGTTATTTCAATGGACTAGATATAATATTGAAACTAAAGCTCTGAGATGCAGTGCAGTATGAGACAAGACTGCCATACTTGATTATTAACAAACACAACTATTCAGAATTTTGTAGCTATCATTTACTTTCACCAAAAGTGTTTTATAGGCATTAAAGAATTCCACCCAGGAGACAAGTTCCTATTTTACAGATGAGATGAATGAATGATAAGCAGGCACATTTCTTTCTATTCTCGCTGTTACACACAGGGAAAACAACCTCTTCTCTTTATTGAAATGAATATGCAAGATGATCTTGAAAATTTCCCCATAGTCTGAGAGTCTCAGCATGTAGCAAATTTTGCCTATTTCCCCATCATCTTCTATTTACTCATTTAAATCTTTGCAAAATGCAAGGAAGACACAATCATAATTGTTGCCAAGTAGTGATTCGGATTCAGTCACATTCTGCAGCTACTTTGCATGGATGTGACTCGCTGTGGAGGCTGTGTCTCTGTATGCTGCATCACTTGACAGTGACAGAAAGTTTACATCAGACCTAACAATGGTGTAACTATGATGGACAGGTTTAAATCTACTTTATATCAATATAAAATCAAAGAAATAGAAACCAAAACTGTCAATAAAAAATATAAGGGCAGGGAGGACAGATCAATAATGTGAATCACTCATTGGGATTCTAGTGTTAGTGTTGTCTTCAACCTAGTATAATGAAACCTTCCTCTCAATACATTCTGGCATAAAAATCAGGGAAGAGAAGCCTGTGACTTTGCCCAGTGTCTTGACTCAATAAAAATTATGACCCAGGACACAGAGGAACTTCCAAGTATGCTTACGGTTGGTTATCCAAAACATCTGTGGAATCCCCTATCATTAGTTCTATCATGAAAGAATGTTAACACGTCCCAACTCTACTAACTAGCTTCAGCTACTGTATATTATTGCTGCCTTGGTTTTACCACAAAAATCCACTTAATATGCTTCACTGAGTTAATGATGTGTGACCTCACTGAAACTAGCTCTTTCTGATCTCCAAAGCCATTGGGGTTATGTGTAACAACTCAGCTGCTCCACTCCAACCCACTACTCTAAGAGAGACGGGCAGGGGCCTGCTGGCTGCTGGAAGGACATCCTGGCCAAGGGTCACAAACCAAACAGCAAGTGGAAAACGGAGGCTGGGAAAAATGAAGGACTCTGCAATATGTAGGACTGATGTCCTACACAGCTTCACTGACAAATCCACCTGCTGACGTAAGCAACTAGTTCTACAAGGAGCAGTTCATCTCTCAGATTTCAATTTTCCCCATTGAATTAGTAGACAAATACGATGACAATGTCATATACCTCATTACTGCCCTCTACTGAAGGAAACCCGTGTACTTAACTGCGTTGCAACACCATTTCCCTATCCCTTTCATCATACTCTTCAGTTTCACCTCAAGCAGACAGAAAACTGTGACTTAAGCTGCCTGCAGCCTGTATTTTCCAACTACTAAAGACCATGTCATGGTCTCCTGCACTGACACTGCATGTTTCTAAACAAAAGGAAATTTCATTCTGCCCCATCAGTTTGGATCATCGTTTTCCTTTTCCGGTTAGAGCTTTTTCCTATTGATTTCAGTAGAGCCAACTTTCCCCCTTTGTCTCAACGTATTTAGATTCGGATTCCAAATTAGCAGCCAAGGACTCTGTACAATGACCTGTACCATCTGTAGGATAGAAAGCAAAGATACAACAGTGCAAATTTTTGGAACTGGGTAAATCACTAGCTTGAAAACGGTTTCTAAACCATAGAAGAAATAAAATTAAACTACCTGTCCTTTTCTTAGTGTATTACTCTTAATTATTTGTGCTTCTATGGAAATAGACAAAAATACCCTCTAACATTTGTTTCACACCTGTAAATGCATACTATATTTTTTTTTCTAAAGAGAATAAAAATAAATATTCCTTCAAAAAAAGATTTTTTGTTTAAGAACACATACCTCTGCTCTATGTGGAATTTATATTCATAAAACTGCCTCCTTAGGCCAAAGATCAAAAATTAGTGAGGGTCCACAACATGCAGAGCTTTAAAAAAATGTCACATTCTTTCATTTTCAGCATAAGAAATGGGCAACTTGTTCAGGGCAAATACTTGTTTGAACTGAGGATTTTATTATTAATCTCTGAAGACTGCTGAATTTAGGGTCACAGTAAGGGTTGATTAGGTACAAGGTGCACAAAGCTCTCCTCTGTCAATGCTATTGAAAGAAGCAAGTAATTTAGATTCAGAATTGGTCTTGGATTGAAGCTCACTCCATTACCGACCATTTTCAATTTCAGCTATACAATAAACATCAAGCTCAGCAAGGAAATTAGTACATTTGGTAATGTATTGGGAGAGATGGGTGGGTCTTTGACAAGATGACACTTATCACCAAAGCTTCAGTTAATGAAACCCTTGAGTGGTTTCTGCGTTTGACATATTTTGACATTTTTTGAAATCACATCCAGCGGGTTTTTTTACCCCACAATGTTCTTCTTTATGAGAAAAAAAAATCCATCTATCTTTAAAATGAGTACTGAAGTACTGCAATATTATTGGAAAAAATTAAAGAGATGCTGACTGCATTGAAGGCAAGGGGAGAAAAAATCTGACTTTTTTGAATGCACAAAATACAGCAGAATGCATAGTATTTAAATTGAGAAGATGCCAACGCTAACATATTTTCAGAAGAGAGCTTAGATCTCAACAGGCACATTTGTCACTAGTCTATTTACTCTGAAAATGCCATAAGCTATAACAGGATGCCTCTCATTAGCATGACTGCAGTAAATGCTTAGACTGAAGTTCACCTTTGTTTTTAACTTAGCCACAAAAACTCACCATAAAGGACTATGGAACATTTATTATTAATGAGATTAAAATATTAGTTTCTATTATTACCTGAGCCAGTGAAACAAGTTTTTCTGTATTACTTTCACAAGAGAATGGTTTATTTTTTGTTTAGCATCTGTTCCTAATTTTTATTTGTTTGAAATAATGAGAGCAAATGGGAAGATAACAAGCTATAAGCATTGAGCAAAACTACTGTACAAAAGACACAAAAATATGAGAAAAATGAAAGAGAATAAGGAGATAGAAAGGGAGAATGAACAATTGCTGGCCTAAAAGTAGCTCTCTCTAGCTGATGACCCAAAACCACCACAATAGATCACTTTAAATGCTGCTTTGTAGCAATGTGGCACCTACAATGTAAGACTAGAATTAAAAAGGGTCAGAAGAGACAGAAGACTTAGAGATCACTAATTCTGAGCGGTTTGATATTTACTCTTTAGCTTTCCTGAAAGCCGAGGGAAATTATTATGGATTCATATATTTCAATCTCACACAGCTCTATTATTGTTCATTTTTTCATTCAGAGCTGAGAGAACAATTAAAACAAAAAATACAAAGCAATCTAAACAGGGACATTCCTGAACTCTACTAGACCTACAAGGCAACACTTGCAGCTCCAGTTCCTAGCCGGGTGGTCCCTCCCAAAGACTTTTTTTCAACACAAGTGGGAGGTCACCTTGAAGATTTCAGGGACAGGGATTGTATTGTACAGGATACATACTCCTGAAGAGTTGCATTGTGTTGCAATGCAATTTTTATTTAAAACCTTGCCCTCCCATGACTCTGCTCTAAGCATTTCCCTTGCCTCCCTCAGTCAAAGTTTAAGGTGGCAGAGCAAGTACCATGTGTATTTCTGCCCTCTTGAAACTCTGAGGCGGGGATAATAGAAGATGATATCTTCTGAACTAAAGAAATTCTGTATCACAAAAGAGTTAATGATTATTTCTCTAGCTTTAGAGGATTTGTTTTGCTTTGTTTTGTTTAAACTGGGACCGTTTCCCACAATACTATGACCAAAATCTGCCATATCCTACTGTGTCGCTGGATCTTTCTGACCTTGTTGCAGTTTACACTTCAAGATGAGTTCAAGCTACTTGTGCTGCAAAATATCAGCATCATTATTCATTTTAGTCTAAGTAGCACCCAAAAGATACACTACAGTACTTGAAGTAGTGCAATAGCTCAGGTGGTCCTGGAATCCCAAAAAGGTTCCCTTAGAAGTAGATTAGCAGCTTGGCCAATACCTATTTAAATTAGGGTTGCTCAAAAAGCCAAGAGGAATCCCAATTAAAATTGAAGTAGTCTCAAATCTGCATTTCAGCATGGGAGATGTTCAGATATGGATTCTCTAATTTGACCTTCTAGCTTACTGCAATAGAGAAAAGGAAGATATGTTTTACCATCACACGGTTGGGTGTTTGCTCTTACCTACGTTCAAACCATCAAAATAAAAGCAATCCACAATTCTATTGGGTACTTGTAAAAATTGGAACTGAATAATTAGTTCACACATCCTCATGTAATCTCAAAGCAGAAGTGTTTGGATCCACACATCTAATTCTTCAAAGTTTTAAAAATCAGATCTAATCTTTCAAATCACTGGATATGATCACAGTAAACAGAAGTGTTTAACTACTGTGCCACACAATGTGATGTGTAATTATTTTCTGACAGTATTTACCAGAAATCTGGGTAGTTTTCATACTTCTGACTGGTACAAAACATTTAGCCTGTTCTGGTAATTGAGATACCTGTCAGTAGATAACAGTAGAACCCACATAGTGAATAATGAATAATCTTAACTTGTTCAGTCAAGCAAGTTTTCATAGTAGGAACACTCTTGCATAGCCTCAATTCTAGAATGCTTTTTCATCCTGCTAAGACCTAATACATACTGCAGCAACTGCGTCAGAAACAAGATCAAGCTAAGCAAGTTAAATCCCTGTTTTGTTACATTTTTCTCCTAATACAGAGTCAAGTCTCCAAATTTTATTCAGCTAGTACTCAATCTTGATCAAAAAGATCTTCTGTTATCATAGCTCAAGCAATGGATGGATTAGTTTGGATAAGGAACATAGATGGATTCAGTAGATCAGTTACAATCCACCATGCCACTTTCTGTTCATGTTTTGTTTTGCAGTCCCTAGACTGGCTGAGTCACTCACTTTTTTTCCTGATTTACAAAACCAACTTCAGACCCAGATGACTGGAGCTCTCAAACTCTCTTGTCCTTCCAGGGCAGAAAGAAGTTTTTCTGCACTTTCATTTCCTCCTTTCTTTCACAAAAATCCCACTTCTTCAGTCTATCTTCGCTGTGATAGATTTCTGACAGATTATCTCAAGCCATGTCACCTATCTCTATGCAAGGGAGACTTCTTTTAGAGCCCCTTCACAACTCATACCACAGGTGGTCTCTCGGCTGGAGGTCTTCTTCTGGCCTTTCACCTTACTGTGTAACTAATTATGCATCCAGCATAGGTTCCTCCCTAATTGTCTTTCATAACATGAACTACTGTCTTATTCTGCAACCCATCTTTTTCCACTAAAGAACATGCAACTGTAAGCAGTACCAAATAAATTATACATCTATAAACAGTAGTACATTTTTATAAAAAAAAATTCTGATACTTCTCATGTTTTTTTTCTTTTCTAGAAAGAGGAAGACATATCTCCTGCAACATATTTTACTTTGATGAGATTCCAGTTTTCTGTTGGGGGGGAAATCAACCAGCTACTATTATGTATCAGTAACAATCAACAACAGCCACCTGTACTTCTCCCATTTCTTTCTACATGGATTTTCAAAAATAATAATTAAGAAATACAGTTTCTTAAAGTTCTCTACAGTTTATTAGAGTATTTAATTTTTTTTTTTTTCATTTTAAAGCAGGTAGCCTGCTTAAATCCCAGGCCAAACACTCACTCTTTGTTCCTTTTGACCTGTCAGTCCCAGATTATCAAATCTGTGACCCATGAAACAAGGTTGCATGAGTGCCGATAACAAACAACTGCAACCTCCTCTTCCAGTCCCCAGAGGAAAGGGTACATGTGGAGGACAACCAAAGCTCTGCTTGGCAATAAAATGGTTAATGAAAATTTCTAACAAAATTTTTATGCTCCTTCTCTTTGTTATCTGCAAAAAGCAGGTAAAAACCCAAACATTATTCAAAGTACCTTCAGTTAAATAAAAAGCTTACAAAGGTATCTATGAAAGTAAGACTGGTAAAAAGCATTTGGGCAAAATGTTCTGTTAACTTAGCTACTGATCACCAACATGAAACGATTAACAACATACTTCATTATTAGGTGGGTTCTTTTCCTATTATTTCACTTGTCAGCCTTGTTCACTGTAGGAAAGCAATAGCATAAAAGCTCCCGGTGAAGCATGGGTTCCCTGGTTGTCCAGAAGGCCAGGAAAGGCTGGGAGAGAGAAAGAGAAGTTGTAAGGGATCAGGAAAAGTAGACAAATGTTCAGGTGAACCTCCTGTAGGTACCTCCTACCTCCCGCAGAACAAAGTGATCTGAAATATCATTAAGATACTGACATTTACCAAAGCTTTAAGACAATTGACAGTACGACCACTTTTGAGAAGAGAATTGCAAAATTATAATTTCCCAAAGTTTTATGAGCAAATATATCTAATATTTACAAATTTTTGTTGTTGTTGGATATGGATGTTATAACTCAAACAAGCAATTGCATTCTTTTGAATCATCAGTTGATGCTATTGATCCCTTTTCACCTGAATGTCTCTACAGTACCATCCTAATGCTAAAACACTGAAAGCCACAAGGCTTTAATGATGCATTAGAAGTGTCTTCTATGAATCAAGATCCGTATGAAATCCAAATCAGGAAGCATCATCATTCACACAAGTTATCTATAGCATGTATAAAATTCTACAGGATATTTGATCTAACTGAAAGCATGTATACATATTCTATATGTAGTAATATTTTACTATGACAGTGAAAAAATTAAAATTTTCATCTGAAATCTCAGTCTACTAAAAAACAACTTAGCAAAGAATACTGAGCAGGTGACTCTTTTGAAATACAATGTTCTTAGTTCAACTGCATAGACTTAGTGTCCACTGAATTTCATAGTACTCAAAGGTTGACTATAAAAGCTTTTCTCAGAGATAAGTTCAAGGTTGCCTTTTTCTCCCTACTTTAAACCATTCTTCTAACTCCAACTGGTATCTCTAATATCTCTTAATGCCTCCCCTTTGACACCTCCCCAAATGCATCATTTTTCTCAATCACTCTAATGAAAGACTTCTGACATCCTCATTCTCTCTCTGCTCATGATTCTACTTTGACTGTAAGTTCTTTAGGTCAGGGTCTATCTTTTTGTTCTGTATTTGTACCTTATGTTATAATAAAAAGGGTCTGGACCAATAGCTAGAGCTTCAGACACTGATATAATAAAAATACTAATAATTCTTATAACAGGGTTCAGGTTTCTGATAATGAAGTTTTAGCTTTTGGTAGCCATTGTCAGCTTTCTGATCATTCTTACACTTACAACTGTCCCGAGAACATACACTTAAGGCAGCTACTGCTTGCCAGAACATAGTGCTGATGCTGAGCCTTGCATTTTCACCTAGGTTAGAAAGTGAAGATTACCTTAATTGGTTTCGTAATTAGTGTGTGTTTTATAGCTATGCCTGATGACATGACAATTAGGATGAAAAGATTTAAGAAGGAAGCAAAGGCAGAAATATAGGCAGCCACCTTATTTACAGGAAACCACTAACATACACCTGGAATAGTACACGTGTTCGGGGGCTGACACATGCTACTGTACATCTGAATTAGAAACAAAAAAAGGACACTGATGCTATTCAAAGTTTTAAAGAATAAGATACAAGGAGAAAGGTTAGAAGTTAATTTTCATGGCCACATGAAAAAAAAAGGGGAGGGAGGAGGATATATGTTCAACAAAATAATTATAAAGCATCACTTTAAATGATCATTGTAAACATTCTTTCATTTAAGTTCCAAAGTCATAATAGCCAACAGGAAAGGAAATGTTTCAGCTAGATGTAAAATTTCCCTTAGTTATTATATTTGAACTAGCATCATACATTTCTAAAGAGAAAAAATTTATGTGGAATTTCTGTAGGACATAGCAAAAAGAGATAATTCTCCACCCAAAATAACCCCAAATGGGAATCTCTCCACATATCAATATACATGAGCTGATTTTCAGCGATCAAAAAAAAAGTCAGGAGGAAACACTATGTTGCAAATCCATCCTAGACCAAACATCCACGGGATAAATGATCCTACTGAAATGATCAGAACTAAATGGAAAAGTACAGAACATGTTATAGAACAGAAGACCCTAAAACCCAGTAGACCAATGTTCACTCAGTATTCTAACTCCACTTGCCAGCTTGACCTCAAAGATGAGTAAGAGCCTGCACCCCGCATTCAATGAAAACAGCGCCTTCTTCCATGTACTCATTTCATGCAGCCTTGCACAAGTAGAGAATATAGATCTGTGATCAGTAAGTGCCTAATTAAAGTAATCTTAATAACAACGATCAAATTTGCTTCATGTTTGGATCTTGCCTCTACAGTACAGTTTTAAAATGGAACTGTTTAAGACCACCCCTCCCCATTTTTTTTTATTATATACTTTCACATTTTCTGAAACTTCTTTATCTGTTCAGAAAGGAGATGTCAATAGTTTAGCAGAATCAAATACTTTCTGCTGAATTCTGTACACTCACACACTTTAAGGTACAGAAATATACTGAGTTTCAACAACTAAGTCAGATTTCCTTAGGTAGCAAAGCCTCATGTATTACCTAGGAAAGGTGCAATTGAAAAAAAAAGAAGTAACTTGAAATGTCAGAATTCATGATGGAAGCAAGTTGGGAAAAAAGCAAAAAAAAAATATTTTAAAATCCTGTAATGGAGCCCCATATGAAACAAAGTTTCCAAAAAATTGTTTTTCTACTTTCTAACAAGCTGAAGTGTTAAACAACACACTGAATCCAAAACTCCATGTACATAC
This sequence comes from Heliornis fulica, assembly GCA_013399135.1. NCBI lineage: Eukaryota > Metazoa > Chordata > Aves > Gruiformes > Heliornithidae > Heliornis > Heliornis fulica. The sequence continues at coordinate 1,174,485 of VXBZ01003302.1, forward strand.
ATCACTGACTTAACCTTGCAGTTGAAATCTCATCCTTCACAGTTTGTAGCTTTTTATTAAAGTTAACAATATAACCATTACACATGGATTATTTGCTTTTACTAGAAAGAAAAACATGCCTGTGTTTAATTGGGTTTGACTGTAAATGGTTGCAACTGGACTGTGAAGTGTTCAGCCTAGAGGACGTGATGTAGGAACATGGCAGTCCCACGTTTGCTGCTGTTATTGCTTGTCTAGAGACACCTTTCTGCAAGACTAAATTCAATGTGACAGGGTGTCTGTCTGCACTGTGACATCTGCATCACTACAATAGAAAAAACCCTCAGAAATTCATTTTTAAATGAAAGCTTAAAACATGTAGAATAGCATGAACTAAGGAATATAGACGTTTAAAAAACAAACAATAAAAGGCCCTCCCATTTCTGTATGTTCTACAGAACATGCTATAACCATATCTTTTTTTTTCCCCTCATTAATTGAATAGTTTTCATCTACTTGCATCATGAACTGGACAAATAATTTCTTTTCCAGTTTTCAGGAAACTTAGGGGTTTTTCAATATTTTTATGTTACTATGAAAATAAAATGTTAATATTTGCTATATATCACAAATTTGTGGTTTTTAATAGGCAAATAAATCAGTGAAATAGATGAATCTGCTAAAATTAAGTGTCACTGGATTGGCTGTGCTCCCCACCCCCCTTTTTTAAAACTTAAATACATGAGCGTGATATTTCTCATTTCAGAGCAGTGTCTAACAATATTTCTTATTTCAATACTATATTGCTACATTAAACAACCAGAAGAGCCTCAAAGTGTGAAGGAAAGATGGAAATGACAAATTTTCTTTACTCCAGTAATGTTCCTATACATAAAGGCTTTTGATAGCCTTTGCCATTGTTACATGTTCACTCTGGTCCTGTAACTATTAGCTTGCTATGGCAACATGAGTGACAGATATGCAATGTCTGAAAGAGAAAGCAGACAGTTTAGGTATGGTTCATTGCTTTGACATAAATGATTTTCCTAAAAGTTATGTTTATGAAAGGTAAAGTGGAGAAACTGAAGGACTTATGGACCAGAAAGCATGGCTCAAAACAAGTAAGGGTTTAGAATTCCATGTGAGGAGAAATTTCTTTTATCTTTCAAACACAGCACTTCATGAAGCTCTACAAAAGTCTTAGGGTACAGAAAACAGCCACTCTTCAAAACAAACTTTGAAATAGCTTTTTTTTCCTTATTTGTTTCCATAAGTGGTTTTTTTTTTTTTTACAGATGATTATGCCCATGCTTCAGCTTCTTCCCAGACAAACCCAATTCTTAGTATTACATTTCCCTTTAGACTGTGAACAGTTAAAAAGTATTTTGTCTCTACTGCCTCCATTTACAAGATGGCTACAGTTATTTCATTTCAACTTTCAAACAAGCCATAAAACATCACAAGCTGAGTGCAGAAACTAGTTAAGCAAAATTTCTCAAATTGTTGAAGCCTAGCAGCCTGAAAGCAGATGAAAGCAAGGTGTTACAATGGAAACTTGCAAAACCTAAATTCTTAACTACCATTTATAGGCTTCATTATAGTTAATAATCAGTTTTATTCCATTGTTCCACTAAACAATGGAATAACCTTCTGTGAAAGGTACATGAGATCAATAACAGTAAAAGTATTCGAGTCAGGAGTAGAAATTAGTAGGAAATCTCTTCAACCGAGTTAGATAATTTGACTAAAATATGAAAGACATTGAGATTGATTTAACAATCAAATAGTCCCACTCGTCTGTGAATGTTACTCCCTAAAATTCTTAGTGAATTAGAATCACACTAGTGAGAACAAAACTGCATCTATTTTTGAGATTTCCCTTCTTCCTTATATTTATTCTATTTTCTTTACTTCATGTATATTGAGTGGTACTATCTGCTGATTAAACTATAGTTATCTAGTTTAGATATACTATCATTCTTTGAAACTAAATTAGGAAATATAAACAGAAAGATTTAAGAACTACATTGAAAATGTAAATACATGTGCCTATCATGATGCTGATAAATCACTGATAACAGACTATAACGAGCCTTCAAAATGTCTCTTGCTGATGAAGAAATCTAAGTCTACAGCAAATGGACATAAGTTATAAACTACAGGATGTATTTTTACATTCTTATATGAATATACATTTTTTAAATCTAAAATTTCAATTTAAAGACTTGTTAATTTGTTCTCTAATCAGTAGTAGAAAAAATTAGGAGAAAATCAGAATTTATGATTCCACTTAAAAATTAGGCTACATTTAAAGATATAAAATAAATAAATGAAGGATCCATGATTAAATATATGCTTAAAGGTCCTAGATTGCTTCTGGTTTTGAAGCAAACAATGTGTATCTGCATTTATAAAATATTTCAAAATTATATCATTTTTACTTTTCTGAGGAGTTTTTTGTGAAACAGATGTATTTTTGTATTGTAAATGAATGTGTGTATAGTGGCTCTATAAAAAAATTTGAGGAAGTTTACATCCATATCTGTTTTCTCTTTATAAATTTGAAAACACAAACCAGACATCTATTACATTAAAAGATAATACCTTTTTTTTTTTAGTATCTGTGTTAAAAACAGTACATAAATTGGAACATATGCCTAAATACAGAATTTCTTTTCTAGACTTTTGTGGGGGGTTTTCTACTGCAAATAATTTCATTTTTAGGTTAAAATATTACAAAAAATGATGCCGATGCAACCAGAATTGCTAAGCATATGTTTCTACGTTATATGCAATGTAGAAATAAGCAAAACAGTATTCGGAACAGGTGGACTTTTAAAAAAGATTCCTAATTATTCTTACACTGTTAAAATTATTTCAATTTTGCATCTCAGCAGATACACATTTGTACACCAGAAACAGGTGTTCATCAAAAGGAGATAATAAAGAGATACTGCAGTCTAAGCTTGGAACCTCGCCTGCATGGTGCGATGACAGATAAATTAGAAAAAAAAATCCTGCTCAACATCTCTCTACACTTCAGAAGGAGATTACACCTTTTTAAAAAGGCAAAACACGCAGTTCAATTACTTATTGTCTTGGCATGTGGTTGTGATGAAAGAAGGAGTCTTAAACATCAATAGAGCTAAACTAACTTCCCAGATGGGCTTCAGAAGAGGGGAACCTTCTGCAATCCACCTGCACATAAAGCAACTTTCTTCTATCTGAAATAAAATAAATGCTACCCCACCCATCCATCCAAATCATCCCTTTATCTTCAACGGCTGTTTGATATTCACCTCCTTTTCCTTTCACTTACCAAAATCAAAGAGGAAAATCTTGTAGAAATAAAGTTATTTGCTTGTGGGATTACTTCAATGAATCTGTCTCTATCATCCCATTTTCTTGGCATCTAAACCTCAGTGTAATACTCATTGTTAATAAGTCTCTTATGTTAAATGAAAAATGTAACAAAAATGTTGTATTGTGGAAATTACCACAGTTGCAAGAGGCTGAGTTGTGGACTGATCAAATACCCATATGCACATGATTGTTCTTGGGGTCCTGAAGAATCTAAATTACTTTTCTAAGTAAATCAGCTATTAACTAGTACATCCAACAGTTGTAATCTGAGATATGGTGTATATTGTATATGTACCACAAATAAAACCAGGGTATGTTTGTGTCTAACCAAAACCAACAGAAGTTACCAAAAGCTGTAAAAACTTTGTAATTACAAATAGATGTCTATGTTCTCAAGGTTATGGTAGATATTATATGAGAGACGGGAAACAAACTCTCTTCCTATTGTCCTACAGTCTCAATTTGTCGCTCTAGCTGTTCTTATTTGAATACAGAACAATTCAGTCACTGTTCAAATCATGATTTTATAGCTCTAATGGGTCAACATGGAATGGCAGGAAGATTATCTTATGGAAAGAGCTAGAAAGTAATACTTCTGTTTAAACAAATATTTCTTTGTGACTCTGAGGTCCAACACAGACATCCTGCAGTGGACTTCAATATATGAACTAGTATGTTGCAATTGCAAGATGACCTTGCATGACACTACTGCTACAAGTCTCCAGGAAGAGGGAAAAAAGAAACCTACCGAAGCAGTGCTGAAACTTAAAGAAACTTTCTCTGTTAATTTGTTAGTGGTTACTTGTTATATACTTTATGCAGTGTCAGAATTAGTAAAAACCAAGCCTTCACAATTCAAATCAGGTTCTATAAGTGAACCAACAGGCACAGGTTAGATGAAATCACTTCATTTTTGCATGCAGACTGTTGTCAACACATTAGACAGAAAGCAGCCAGCTTGCACCTTAGATTTCAAGCTAGTATATCCTGGAATCACTGAACATTAAAAGTATTGAGGAGTGAAAAAAGAATAACTGTTTTCTGCTGTATATGCAGTCATTTTATTACAAAAATCCTCCAAGTTGTAATGTAGGTACCAGGAATGTTTTACTTGAGTTTTGAGCTTATCTCAGTTAGCCGCAGCTCCATGTTAAAGAGGAGACCGGCAATCATCAATGAGATTCAACCCTCAAGCTGTAAATAAGATGCCAGCACAGCCCTCAGTTGGGTAAAATTTGGATGCCCTTGATTTAAGCTTTCTAAGCCTCTACAGTTCCAGTTCAGGAGATTAATATAATTCCCATAGCTTACACTTCTCAGAAAATATTTTTTGTTTGATGCTCACTATATTATTAATAGAACTATACAAACCCCAACTGTCTTGGTTCTCAGCATTTCAGAGAGTGAAACATGCTTTTATACAATTCTCATCAAGCAGAACCCGAGTGATGTCAACAACATACTCCTGCTTAATAACTGAACTTCTGAAGCACTAGCATTTCACAGGCAGGAGGTGCATTCGTGTGCACCTTCACCTAGAAAAATTACAGCTTTCTACACCATCAGTTTAAACAGCAGCATGAAGCTTCTTCCATGTTCATCTGCTGTTGTAGTACAAACAAACGTGTTCCACCCCTGCTTGTCCAGCTCCTCGCTTCTTCCATTCTAACTACTCATATAATACTTAAGTAGCTTTGCCATGATTTTCCAGCTTTTTATACTGGCATCCAAAGCTGTTAGGGGCCAAGTTATTTTTTTAATTAACCCTGTATCAATGTACATGGACAGCCAAAGTAAGCTCTACTGGTAAGCAGGCAACAGGCAGGCGTATGTCCCCATACTAACAAGGCTGTTGTGTTGACAATCCACACTGCCTTTGCTTGGTGGACAATTTTGTTTCTAGCTACTGATCCCAGTTTTCAACTAGGCTGGCTCTTATACACCATCAAGTACATATAAAAAAGAACTATTACAAAAGTCTTGCTTTTAACCAGCAGAAAGTAATTGCAGTGAAGGTAATTGTGTAATAAATATCAAACCAGAGTAACAGCAGTACATTGCTATAATACTATTCATCTGGAACATAAATCAGAAAAAACCCATAACAGAACCAGCGTTGTGTTTTTTAAAACCTGTGTGTCATAGAACAGTGGTTGAATATGAACCCATTTTTAATAACATTTGCTAATCAGTATGTTTGTGTTAATAGAAAACTGCAAACAGCCTCCAGAGTATCAATTTGCAAAGAGCCCTGTAACTTCAAATATTGTGATAAGATACAGTGAAGCAAGAGATTGGCCTAACATTACTCAGTAAACAGCTCCTGATTTACAAAATAAGCAAGACTTATACCAAATAATTTGAATTTTGAAGTATTCCTATCTCTGCTTACAACTGAGAGTCACCCACTTAAAATTAATATACAAAGACACAAAGTCTCCTAATGAGCTGGGGAGATGCAATAGCCACAAATGTTGTTAGAACTCTGTTATTGTTCTGCACACATGTAACTGAAAAGAAACACCAGGCAGGTTTCTTAGACATGACAGATAAATATCTTCCATGAAACCAGCTTCCTAGTTCATCATTCTTTTCAGAAAAAATTACTTCTACACTAAAAGTACTTCACACCATAAGAAATGAAAAATGCTATTTAAGTATAATATTGGATAGCTTTGAAAGTATTTTGTTACTTCATACATAATGGAACAAAAGGCTATGAGCATCACAAAGTTTTGAGTGGATTTAACTGACTTTTGCTTCTGCACCTTTAAAAGAATCCACTAGAATTCTTCATAACAAGCACTCTGCTCTCAGTCACCCATCACTCCTTGTTTTAATCAAATGCCATAGACAGAATTAAAGAAAAAAATAAAACCAAAACACTAACAACCTCATACCTGCTGATTTCGCAACTTCAGTAGTTATTAAGTGGCTCAGAAAAACCCAGCCCATAAACAGATGTGTTCCTTCACCAGATGTTTCTCTATTTGCCAGGTCTCTCTATCAGTCATTCTGCCTCGGGCAGTCTTTCTAGATATACTTGCAGCTATGCAACCTTCAGACTAAAAAAATGCTTCTCTTTGTGAAAACTTAATTTAAAGATCTGGGTGGTTTTTTTTTTTCTGTAAATATTTATCATCATAACAGAGGAAAGCCTCCAATCTGGAGTTTGTGCCTATTCCTAGTTTTCTATGGTTTAATGGTTTGGTAGTCTCTCATTGGGCTTGTCCCAAGTTTCATGTATGTGGAAAAATCTCACCATTCTTTGGATTACTGATATCTTACCAGGCTGCTTCAGCTCTATCTCCTGACATTTTGAAAGACTCAAAAGTGTAGCATCAATGTTTTAAACTGTCAGGGATATCCCTTATTTGCCCATGGAGAACCTGCTCAGAAGATACTGCAAAAAGAAATGAAGCAACAGCTAACACCCAAATCAACATGCCAGTGACTTGGAAGCCATCTGTAGCAAGCAAAGTACAGACCAACTTTCTTTTTCTTATAGTATCTAATGGAATGGATGGAGAAAGACACTTTACTGGTTCTCTTCTTCTGCAGAGATGCAATGTTTTTTAAAAGAAGATTTAAAACTTGAGGAAGGAGGGAAGGAAACACAGAAGGAAAAAAACTAAGCTTGGGAAGAATAAGTTTTAGGTTAATTAAGTGATGGATATACAAAACCATACATTGGCTAGAGTTCCACCTTTACAAATGTAACCAGATCAACAGGTACAGGAAGCAATTTTATTGTCAAAGTTCTCAGAGTTTCAGCCATTTTAGTGATTTTCTTATGAGCACTTTTAACTATGAAATCAGTCTCCAGACTTAACGAGATTCTTCCTTTGACCACTAATCAGGTATTTTGATTCTTTTATCTTTATTTAAAATGACTTTTTATAATTGTCCTCTTGCATCACCATGTTGCTCAAAGTTGCAAAAAAAATATGACAAAATAAAAGCATATGGGAAATAACTTTAACCTTACTTGAAGAAGTATGCTATACACTCTAAATTAATTTCTTTTACTCTTTCTTTTGCATACTTTTGTTTTTTTTTAATGTCATGAGCTCAATCAGGTTGCTAGTATTTACCCTTGGTTCTAATTTACAAAACAGTGTGATTTGAGCTCAGAGCACCAAATTTGGAGTCCAGATTTTATCATTTGCACCATATAAAATTAATTGATGACACTCTGGGAATATTTTAGCAGACTTTTTTTTTAAACAAATCCATAAAAAATATGCTATTATTCAGGGCAGATATTTATAGAAAATAGCTTGTGGATCTTCAGATAATCATCTTTATCTCAAAAAACCCCTCACCAAACCAAAATCACCAAATTATTAAGAGGAAAATGTATCCTGGGATAGAATGCATGGTTCAAAATGGAAATAATTAAGAATTTGCTTATTTTTTAAAAAGCAAAATTTACTAATGACATACTGTCACTTAAAAAAATGTCTTTAAGCTAATTTTTCAATTATCCTATCATCTTGCAAAATACAGGTCTTTCCCACTCAAAGCCAAAGAAGCTTTGCCATTGATTCAAGTATCTTAATTGGAATCATTAAGTCTGAACAAAGGATGTGCTAAGATTAACCCTGAATTTTGGCCTTCAGTTTTAATTAACGACCTATACCAGCCTTTACTCTTGGTTTTTACCTCATGCAGCATTCCATTTACCACAGTTCAGTGCAGAATTTAACGTCAAAATAAAGAGCCTCAGTACTAACTGGAAAGTTAACTGTGTAGTACAGCACATGCTGCCACTGGAAATGAGTCTGACCTAATGCAAGGTAGCAGGACTCCATCCCCTCCAAAGGCTATTTCCATACCACAACCCAGTTCACCAAAGTAGATGGTGCAGAGCATTCCTCCTTGAAACTGCTAAATAGCTTCTTGCCTTTATTGATTTTAATGATTCTCAAGAAGTGCTGAATTTTACCCATCAACATACTGTGTTATTGTTTTATGATTCACTATTCTCTCTCTGCTATTTGTTTCAGTGTCAATGAACTCCATAAACTCCTTTAGAAGACAATTTTTGAAGAGGCTGCACAACACAAGTTGAGCTGTATTTTATTAATCCACCAGGCATTTGAGTGCCATACTGTTGTTAAAATAACTCATGCCAACATCTAAAATCCTGCTCAAGCACTGCTCTTCAGCAAATGGGTTGCTTCATGATGTTATAATTTTTATGGTAAAATACAAAGTTACTTATGATACAATCATTACACAATTTTTCTTTCAAAATATTGCATACATTTCAAAATGTTTCTATAAGTTCTGATGGAGAGAATCCATTTGCGTTGTGCATTAGTACTACACATGCTATTTATTTTTGCCATAGCTTGCTGCAATTTTTCTGTTGCTTTGAAGAAAACATTATTAATAGGACCTTAATTAACTTTTAACCTTAAAATGGCAAGGCTCAATTAATTTTACCCTACAAGTTATAAGATCCACGCCTGTTAAATAAAATTTAAAAAATAAATAAATCACTGAGTTGATTTGAAAAGGGAAACAGTAATATAGCCTCATAGGGCCAATAAAATTACAGCTAATCCTTCTGGGAATCCAAATAGCAATAAAGTGAAAGTGAGTACAGATTAACACATTGTAAATCCACTTACTACACAGCAATGTTTACACAAGGATTTGCCATTCCCTGTTACCATTCGATCAGCGTTTAATTGCACAGTTTGCCAAGATTTTACTGAAGAGGTTACTTCAATTTCCGACAAACATAAATCCATTCCTTAAAGACCCAAAACATGCTTTAATCAGGGGCAAGAATATGTATCAACACCCTATAGATGACAGAAATTGGGAGTGTTTCTAGGGTTGCACACTAATGACTTCGTAGAATATGAACAAAATACCGAAATACCTAAGGAAATGCTTCAAGTGCAAATGATCCTGTGTGTTAATATTCTTGACTCCGAAATGCAGGGGAGTGCACTTTTAAAAAGCTATTTGCTTGAATCCAAACCAGCTTTTTCCTTACTGCTCACTTATAATACAAGCTGCACTCACATGGAGGCCAACAGCCAGCAAAAACATATTTCCATTTTAACGCCTTTAGATGATCAAAGCATCAGCTTAATATAATCAGCTCAAATCCATTTACCAGTGAGCCTACCACTGTGCCCAGGGACTGTTTTCCTTTCCAGCCCTATCTATTCTGGAACAGGTGCTATAATAGTAAATTAATTAGTCTGTGGAGATGCACCTTGTTCTCCATCTCCACAGGCCTCTTGTGGGTCAGGGCCTTGAGGAAAATGCCATCTGGGCAGAGTTTCCCCCAGAGGAACAATCAAAGCCTACAGATTGCAGACTACAGAGGAGGGTTCATATGACAATTAACCTTATTAGTCTTTTTTTTTTTTTTAAACGGTTGATAGTGTGTCAACATGTTTGCTCTATAAATAATCTGCTTCACAAAATCATCAGTACAACTTATTTAAAGACATTACTTCTATCTAAAGATCTTCTGAAAAAAGTACAGATCTCCTTGCACTGAAAATATAAAGTACTAAACAATGATTTACATAGCTAAGAAAAAAAAAGTATCACAAAACAATTCTGGAATACTTAAAACTTTAACACACTTGGAAAGATGACAGTTTTTATACAAACATGGAGGGATTTTGGCTATTAATTATTTTGGTTCTTGCTTTCCTGGTATGATTTTGCTAAATATCCAATTATCAACACAATCAGAACAAAATTCAACACATTTCACAAAGGATATCCACATTGTTCTTTAGATCTTAAACACCCACCGCATTTATAACTTAAGGCCCTAAAATCTGGGGCTGAGTTTTATATTTGTGGAATTGTTTTCACAAATAACATTGTGAAACAAATGAGAATTTAGAAATCTCAAAGGGAATGTAATAGGAAATCAAAATGTCTATTCAATAAAATTATTTGCATATTTTCACTGTAAGTTTAGTGAAGAACAGAAATTAAGATGACAAAGCAAAAAGAGCATCAAGAAGTTTAACATTTCAGACTGTTACAAAAAAACAAAGTACATGTAAATTTATAAATATAAGGTAACAAAAATAATATTCCTAATGCATGACTTCAGTGAATAACTCTTTCAAACATATTTTAGTTGGATAAAAACTACTAAATTTGCATCATAATAAGAAACAAAGCCAAGTGATTAGTTCCTAAAATGTTTTGATGACTTCTGACTCTCTGCTTGTGAATCACTTGAATCCCTCTTATATTTATTTCTTATTCAACTTACAAAATAATTTTTTATAGAGAGACTTATTTACCATTTGCTATGCTTAATAGTAGAAAAATGTGATATTTAGATGGATTACATAGGTTAGAGTTTGTTCTTGCTCTCTCTACTTAGAAGATTTCAGTGTTAACATCTAATGAGTTTCTAGAGATTTTTTTAGATTTTTTAAAAAATTAAATTCTTTATTACTTCAACACGAAAAATATAGAAATAAAGTCAAAGTAAACATTAACTGAAAAGTATTTTCAGTATTCACTAATCTGTAGTAAGTGCTATTAACAAATTGCTTAGATATTGTTTAACACACTGATACATATTTGGAATTACAAATTTAAACTGGATGGGAAGGGTGCTGATCTGAACAGTGGAAAGTCACATATATTTAACTTCCATATGAAAGCAGGACAGGAATCACCATTAAATAAGTGCAAACATTACATATGTATATATTCTCATTTCAGAAGTGTCATTCATAACTGCTAGAACACGTTCTCTGCGCATGACAGGGCTGAAGGAGAGGGCAGAGCAGGATGGAAGATTAACAGAAGAGACTAAAGGAACTCAATGAAGCAGCCATAGGAGATGAAATACAATGTGTGTACTCATTGAAGCAGCTGAAAAAAAAAAAAAAAAAAAGAGCTAAAAGGGACTGTATTCAATGAAGCAAGTGCAAGAGATGAGATGCACTAAAGGGACTAGCAAAAGCCCTCAAGCACTTCCTCCAGGAAAACACACATCTCCCTCCCTTTTATTGTCTCCCCCAAACACAAAACCAACAAACTAAATGGCATCAAATTTCCTACTCGTCACTCTTTGCAAATCAGCAAAAAAAGAGACACATTCAGAATATAATAACAAGTCTTACTCTGACATACTTGATTGCAATATGCTGGAATGACAACTCACATGCCTCAAGTGATGTTTAGTGAAGCAGTATCACAGAATTCAGGTAGTAAAACCTACAAGTTCACCTACTTTTTTTCCTATGTGTCAGCACCTTCCCTATCCTCTGTCTCTGGAGATTAAATACACCAGCTAGATACGCCCCAAGTACTCCAGCAATGGTAGGTCTTTATTAACTTTTCTCCAGAACACAGTAAAGAAAACCAGCAGTATTTTATTAGGTCTATGGCATGTTTGTGCTAGCAAACAAAACTGGTCAGTCTTAGAGGCTTGAACCCAAAGGAAATCTGCAAGTACCCACAGCAGGGCCAAGGAAGAAGTTTTAGTTATTTACTACTTTTGCAATTTTCCCATTTCTACATTTTTGTGTACTCTGGAATATCCCACAGTGCTCAAAGCTCCTAAATAGCTTTCAAGATTCAAAATAACTATAAAGGCACTATGGTACCCAACAAGCATTTGGAAAAATTAAAGTTGTAGAATTTTTCCCTCAAGTCATTGCAATATGCTTTGGGTATTAACTGATACTTGGCTCTTTCACCTCCAAACCTGAAATACTGTCTGCAACTGTTCTAAGGCTATATCTTATATATTAAGGAAAAGTGTTACAGGAAAATAAAACTAATATAGTTTTGAAATTCCGTATTTTTCAGAATTTTTAATTCTATGCCTGGTGGAAAAACTTATGGATGGAACTGTTACACTCTCAGAATAAACAAATGGGAATGGTTCTGTTTTCAAGTATTTGAGATACTGTAAAAATGAGGAACTACTGCCTTTGGAAGCCTTGCCTATTAAGACATTATTATAACCCCCAATATTAACTGCTTTTATACCTAAAAGTCAGAAGCATTGCTGAAAGAAGGAATTTTAGAAGGAACTGATAAAATTTCTAGAAACAGGCTTCTAGAACTAGAGTTCACCCAAAACCTCTAAAGAAGCTCAAACATGTAGCTGCTGTTTTCAATTCAGGAGTCAACTCCTAGTAAAAAGTCAAGGTTAGGAATTACTAGCAAATGAGTTCAGAATATGAAAGAACATAATCATGCTACCATAGAAATGTAATATGTGCTCAGAGTTTGGCCAGCCTTCTCAGAAAATATACAGAGGCATAGTGAAGAGCCACGCAGATAAACAGAGATAGAAAGCAGCTTCTGTCTGGAACGCACTGTGAGCTGTATGGTCATGAATCTTGGGGGCTGGGGGGTAACTACCAGTCACAATTTCTTACAACACAAAAGAGAAAGATGCCTTTAATGCAAACATCAGGCAACAGCTTTTAAACATACAAAGGATGAATGTTATCAATTGAACTCATAAGAAATTACTTATAGTGATTAGTTATTTTCAAAAGGGAAAAGTGACTCAATATATTCATGAAAGGTCCCTTCTATTAAATACAACTGTCTTGATAGAGTGTCTGAGCTGTTTGTCACTCAAAGAAGAATATAATGGAAAGAGTCACACTGTACGTAGTTCTTACATTCTTTTCCTATATGCCACCAATAGGAACACAATACTGGGCTATATGGAGCTTTGGTTCAACTCATCACATTAGAAACACATTACATATGAGCAATGGGTTGACCTTGGCTGTCTGCCTTCTCTCTCACCTGTTGAGCAGTTTTTTCTATGCCTTCATATATGGTTTTCAGAGAGGCACCACTAGGACCTCAATGGGCTCTGCTTTGACCCATTTCAGTACTATTTTGGAGCCCATTCTTGCAGCAGCTCTGCCCCTGCCCCTCCCCAGTCTTGCCACATAAATATGACTCCTAGTACTACAAAGATTATGAGAAACTACTTCTACAGGTGTCAGGAGGATGACTTGTATGCATTAAGAGCAGAGAGGTATACACAAAGCCCTAATGAAGCACATCTGCCTACATGCACTCACTGTGGGAAAAGCCAAAAGGAGTGCTTTTCTAGAGATGTCCTAAAAAAGCCTCTTCTCCCCTTCCCTTTCTGCCTCCCCACTGGCAACACAGGAAGCAGAGAGACATCAGTATCACTAGGCTAAACCTAATCCTTGTGAGTAACCCTGTACACATGATCCCTTCTCTATAATGCTCAGAATGGTTCAAATGAAAGAAACCTATGAGTGCAAGGTTTGAGGAGATATGCAAAGTAATGTTTCGTGCCCTTAACACTCAGGGCAAGATATTAGCTTTTCCTTAATATGATGTTAAAATTATCAGCATATGTGCAAAGCTGTTAACCAGCTCAGCATTTGCTAAAAATGAGACAATTTTCCCAAAGCCAGCAGCTTCTTCAAAACTCAGAGATGCACCAGGGTCATTTTATCACCTTAAAACTAGAGTCAAAACACAGCATCACCTATACTTCTGTAGTGGATCATGATTATATTTTTAAAAGTATGTTTGCCCAAAGAAATAAGTATTCCTATTAGAACTAAAAGAAAATACGTGAACCGCTGAAAGAAAGCAGGAAAATTTCTGTGTGCTATTGATCCCTTCCATAATTCTGCTTCTCTAATTTCACACATATTTAGCATCTTGTCTAGGGGGCATTAGTATATTTGGTGATGAGATGAAGGCAGCCTAATGCAGGCCTGGCAAGAACTCCCTGTCACCAGTCCTCTTGGGTCTGGAGATCAGCATTCTTAAAATACGAGGATTTGATAGAGTTAACGCCATCCCCTCGAGCAGATGGTTTGGAACATTCTGTCATCATAACTGCAAACAGATTCTTGGTTATACTGATAGCCCCTCTGGGACCCCAGCAAAGTGCTGGCTAACCTCTGCTCTGAGGTGCAAAACGGGCTCTGGAGAAGCAGTGAGGATGCACGTGCCTCTCCCAAACACAGCCACCAGTATTCCCCACACTGCCATGCCACAGCCGACAGTTGTTCAGAATGGCAGTAACAGGTTTCAGTTTATTATATTTTATGCTGCTCATTGTAGTCTTGCAAATGGAGACCATTAAGTACCCTTTCCTTGCTTTAAAGAGAGTTTAAACTGTCACACCTCAGGCTTGGGCAGTGTTGTCATTCCCCTCATGCAGCTTCAGCTACCCTGCCTACCTATTCAGTAGCAAAACACTCTGGGCATTCACAGACTATTTTGAATATATGAAATATGAGCTTATGTATTACATACTCATTAGCAACATTCTCTGCTCTTCCTGAATAGATATGAGTCAGACTGGAATCACAGTTAACACCACAGCAAAAAGCTTCTATAAACTTGTTCTAACGCTTTATTACAGTAATACCTTAATGCATTACCTTTCTATTAGTCAAAATATTAACTTATTTAGTTCAACACTGACAAACACCACCTGGCCTTTATGGATTCACTACTGTAGGGTTTTTCATCATTCACATCTAAATTTTTAAGTCAGTACTTCTAGGAGAAGCTTGGAGATCAGAGTTACCAATACTGCTCTTATCCCAAATTTGACCTCTAACATTACAATATATACTTGTAACAGCACGTGTCTGTGCGTGAAGCCCAATATATCTTCCAAGGTTGAAATAATTCTGCAAAACAATTAACCACTTCAAGAAGAATTAATATGCAACTCAGAATTATGGATGAAGAATTGGTCTGAGAACCAGAACTGACACAAAAGTTTATTCTGTGCCCCAGGGCTTACACAGAACATTAAGGCAAAGCTCATCAAACAAAAAAACCAAGAGGCTTCCCATTCATGCTCTGAACAGGTTTGTATCAGGGAAGGCAGACTTATTCCCATGCAGCCAGCAGCATCCCAGCTTCTATCGTAATGGTCACAACATCTGCTGCTTCATGCCAGTTACAAGCTCACTCCAGGCAACACCACCCTCTCCCTTAATGCAAGATCTTTAGGAGTCTCCAGTAGCTCTAGAGATCTTTCAGGAGCACAGCAAGTACCAGACTCTGAGTCTCAAGAGGAGGACTCACATACCCTTTAGGACTGACGTGACATAGCAGCAAAGTCCAAAGGAGCCTCTGGTAGCTTCCCTAAAGCAAAATCAAGTGTAAAGGAAATCCCTTGACCCTACTGAAAAGCACCACATCCAAAATCAACTCTGACCCCACCTCCTACTGTAAGGAGGAAAAGCTATCTTTCTGCTCCTAACAAATCTCCATCATCTTGATCTGCACTAACACAAGAGCAAGATATTTTAGTAAAGACAAAACATTAACAAAACAGATCCTGGCATAAAACCCTTCACACATCATGTGCAGAGTCACATAAGCAACAGTAGAGTTGTTGGTTTATATGTATATTTTTTAATGCTCACTGACTGCACACTTCTAGCTGAAGGTAATAACCAAGAAATTATCATTCTCTGGTGACAGTTCAACAGTTTAGCTGGATATCCTCAATCAGAGTCTATCAGACAAATATCCACCCAGCAAGACAAGGGAGTACAAGTGAGTTCCTTTTTGGCAATCCAGGCAGAGACCAACGGCAGGAAGGCTGAACAAGCTGTGCCGTTAGGACAGATGGTCCTGCTGACACAAAGCTAAAATATACTTGACAGGTTATATGGCTGTTTACATAGCAATTGGGTAATTTAAGATCTTTTCATAAAGAAATATTTTATACTGTCAAATTTCATTTCAGCATTTCCAAGAAAAACTGTTTGTTTGTTTGGGTCAGGTTTATATTCCTGTCTGTGTTTGGACTAGACTCTTCTCCTATCCAGGCACACAGATTTGGTGCACGTTGTATCAAATCAGTCAAAAGGCTTCCATAGTGTCTCAGTACCAGAATCCCCAGGCATTACTGCAATATATATATAAAAATAAATGTTAAAATACAGTCAACTTTTGACCCGATTAAAAATATTGCAGTTTTGTGGATAAATTTCAAAATTCAAATAAGTCTCCATTTTTTCCAGTCACTTGGTTCACCTACAATTTCTATTTGAGCATTTTATTAGAGAAACATTTTTCCCAAGAGGTTCCAGGACAGTAAGTGTCATAGCTGGGGAGAACAAGCTTTCGCCATCTGTGCAGGGTGGGTGACAAGTTACACAGCAACACCTGCTGGCAAATCCACAAAGGAGAACATGTCACTGTCCCTTGCAGAAACTGCACTTTGCTGGAGAAGTGATAGTATCATAATCACCAGGGGCCTGATCCCGCAAAGCCTCACCCCAGTGCCTGCCTCCTCACTGGGTAATCTCAATAATGTGCTTGGATTGTGTAAGAAGATTAAAACGAGAAACAGAAACAAAGAGGAAAAGGGGCTTAAAGGAGGAACGATGTGCAGGAGACAGGAATATAAGCAGGGCCAGAGTGGCAAAGCTCTTGACAAATTTACTAGTAAATGCTCGTAGGAATGGACCTCGTGATTTGATTTTGTAGTAAGGAAAAGACAATGCTTTTCAGTCATATTAATGTGGACAATAATTTTCATTAGAAAGGGTTACTCCTTCTGCCCCATTACATTGCCTTGCTATGATGCTCAGAACACCTGTACCATTAAGGGTTTCTCCTTGGATTGGTATTTTCTTTTTAAATAAGAAAAAAAATTAACAAAGTAAAATTTGTTGACAGTCCCCCTAGCCAGCGCAGTGGGTGTTCTACCTATGGGCTGTCACATTTTCCATGTTCATTTCTGCAGGTGCTAAATACATGCTGACAACAACATATGTTACCCATCTTAAACGTGCGTGTTTTGGGTTTTTTTTAACCTTGCAATTAAAGAGTGCTCACAGCTTGAAAAAAACACAGGTGAAAGCTGATTCTGCCCTGTGTATTTAACATTCACTTACATGCTCATTCTCTGTCTTGTGATTCGGGTATTTTCCTAATGATGCACAGGAAGAAAAGGGGGGGGGGGGGGTGGGGGGGG
>VXBZ01003302.1:1191817-1266817 GCA_013399135.1 Heliornis fulica
TGGAGAGGGAAGAGAAGGGATCCTATCTTCCAAATAGTACTTACTGAAAAATAACATCAAACATTTTTTGAAAATAACAGCATGCAGAATAAGCACAGGAATTTACTGGAATCACTCTTTTCCCTGTATGTCTCCTCACTTGTATTTCTGAGCTCTCTTTTTGTTTATTTCCGTCTCTTATTTTAATCTCCTTAGTCCTGCCAAGCGTGTTATATGTGGTCTCCAAAGGAGTGTTTCCTATACATACTGTTATACAATAGGACTCACCTATTCATCTGTATAAAACTTGGACTTAGCCTATTAATTATAGCATTGTTATTTTCACCTGTTTAATGTATCCCACTATTACTCATTGAAGCCTATACATTGCTCTTCAGGGCAGCACAATATCAACAATCTACATATATACGTGAGTCGGGAAAATGGAACACTCCAGCACAATCTTCCAAGTTACCTTTTAAATAACTGTTCTGTGAAATATACCAGAATACCTTTGGACAGGCTGAATTAAAATCAGATAGTAAAATCAATTAGAAACCTCTCTAGAAAATAAATCTGATTATCTGCATATAAAATATGGTGTGATGGAGTATATTAAAAGCAAGTAGGACTATTTTACGTATGATCAAACTATTACATACCAGAAGAGTTTAAAAAAAATAAATATCAAAGCTACAGAAAAATGTGTTTTCCCAACCTGTTCTACAAATATGATGTGGTAGGTTTTAGTTACACTATTTTAGTTCTAAGCAAGTTTGAAACACAGATAAAAAGAGCGTTTCCTTGCTTTCTCTGCAAAATTTCAACCTTGTAAGATTAGAGTTCCTTACTTGAAGAAAAAAAAAATTAATCTGAAGAGGATGCAAATATGCTTACAGAATTTTAGAGAAATTGAACTGCTTTTACTTCCCCTCCTCATGGGTCTGCTGGACTGTGTAACAGCACAGACAGGCATTTGCATATGCCTGGAAGAGAAGGCATATATACCCCCAGCTCTCAGAGAGGTGGAGATGTGGCAGGATTCATTTTGGCACAGCATTGTTGCAGTATGTTGCAACTGATCTCAGGCTTCAGAGGTGTTGGGAAAATATTGTGTTGCTCACTTCTAGGCATTTATATTTTAGTTAAAAAACCCAAACAAACAACAAACATACTTGCACATATATGCCAAATATTTTTCTTCATTGAGAACTAAGCCAAAGAAAACAGACATGATAAAACAGCCCATCTGTGAATTTGCTCTGCAACTCAGAACAACGATTGCAGGGCTGCTTCATCAGTATTTTTGGTCAGATTCAGAATTTCAAAACTTAGTTTCTGCAGCCAGACTACCTCACTTATATCTCCAACAAGTTAATCCTGGAATCCAATTTTAAGAGATTTTATCAAAGGATGCCCTACCCTCCTGCCCCCGAACAGAAAAAGAGACAACCAAAAAAACCCAGACCAAAACAAACATCCAAAACCACCCTGGTCTTCTCAACACTTAGATCCAGACAATAGAAATGTCTTCTCTATCAAAAAATGCACTTACCAATGCACACTGTAATGTTATTTTATTTCTATTTCATATCTAATCTCCTTTTATACTGGGACTTTGTTCCTACAGCTTAAAATGATTCAAACCTACATATCAAATACATGAAGTCAGACATTTTATCAGGGAAAGTGATATCTGCTCGATAAACACACGCTTAAAGAAATAGTACGTATCAGCCACCAATTGCACAGACTCCCCCATTAAACTCTATGCAGAGTTTTCTTAAGTGCTATATTCTACTCCAGCCTTTACAAAGGGTTAAAATACAGATGCTGTGAATGGAATGTATAATCCTTAAGGCCCTGGAGCATTAAGACATATCTGCTCCTTAGGGTCCATCTCTGTCCATAATCAATTTCTTCCCTTGGAGAACATTAATTGTCTCTAATGATAGCTTTCCATCAATACATCCTTGATCTTAAAAGGCCTGTACAGCTTTTTCTTTTATTCAATCAAATCATCTCTACAATTGCCCTCCTTTAGTAAGATAATACCTTTTAAGCCTTGTATTTTAATATAAAAAAAATAAGAGGTAGCAGCAAATTCTAATGGAAGTGCTAACATTTGAGAACCAGGATGATGGCTTCCATTATCCTAAATAATGTTTGAAGATTACGGAAAGCACTGTGTTTCAAAAGGTGGAAACTAATCCCCCACTTTCAAATTATTCCTTGTACAAAAATCTGCTCTGACATTAGGAATTTTTGTGCCCCAACTACAGCACTGTATATTTAAATATTTGAATATGAAAGATAATTTTCAGCTCTGGAGGAGAAAAAGCAAATAATTACTATTTATAAGCAGTAAATGCTGAATAATTTGAGAAATTGACAACCTTAAACACAGAAGCCCATTATTTTTTCATTCTGTGGTACAGGGGTGGCTTAACTGTTCACGCAAACCACTGTAACTCCAATCAGAAGTTCCTAAAATTATTTAATTTCATGATGGCTCAAAAAGTCTATCTCCTAGTGACCCACTAATGTGTCTTGCTTTCCCCACCCCCTTCTCTTCCTTGTACATGCTTTTCAAAAGGCGTGGAAATTCAATTTTTTGCCATTCAACTGATTTGTTTCCATTCAAATAGAGGATTTTTCTTGCACTTCTTTATCTAGATTGCCCAGCACCAGTCTGTGTTGCCACACGTATTCTAACATGCTTTTCTGGGAAACGGCACTACTGTTTATAAAGGCTCAAGGACCTCAAAATGAAACATTGATGGTACAAATAGACCTCGAGCCTCTGGAATTCTTTACTTGGTATTTTTTTTATATTCACTGTGAGCGTGACAGAATTTTGGTGATGCCTCTTTAGTAGCATTTTTGTCTAAGAGCAGCGATGGAGAAGCTTTTCCACAACTGGTTATCATCCACTACTGGCCATAATATTAGAGCCTGCCTCTTACTCAGAAAATCATTACACACAAAAATAAATAAAAGCAGAGATTTACAATCAGGAAAATCGCAAACAATCTAACAAATGTGAACTGTGTGGATTTTCTTTTCATTCTCACACAGGCACATATACATTAACCTGCCTCACGTTCATTTTGCTATTTGGTATTTTGCAAAATATTGATGGCAACAGTAGTGTAAGAAAAAATAATGCTAGGAATATGAAAGAGGAAAAAAAAAAGAAGAAATATAGGCAGGTAGATATAATCAATCCAACAGCTATCAAACCTAAACAAAACAAAACAGGGAAAAAAAAGGAGACCAGTTAACAACCTAGATAAGAGATGAAAATTGCCAGTGAGGCAGATCAAGTTTATTCAATGCCCTGATAAGCACCTATTTGCTCTTCCCCATAATGCTCTCTCAGTATTTATAAATTATCATTTAATTATGCTGGCAAGTGGTAATTGTCAAATAAAGCTCAGATAGGCATAAGCCCTCAGGCTGCACATGACAGAAAAATATCTGTTAAAGCTGGGCTGATTCACACGCTTAGGAAATCATTTCCTTTCTTCTTTTTATCCTTGCCAACAAATTATATGAACTGGCACTTTGTGCTTTGTAGGCATTTTGAAGTCTATGCAGATTACAGGAAAGAAAAATTAGTTGTTTCAGTATCTACCATTCCTAAATTATTCTGCTGATTTAAGACACCATGTTCTGCTTCAACAAAAGAGTGGCAAAGATCAAGGAATCAGAGCCTTCCTCTGCTTAGAGTTCATGCCCAGGGTCACTTTCAATTGGGTAAATCAAGATTTGGGGAATTATTGAATACTGTGTATAATAGATTTGATACAGAGCAATAGTTAAAATGTGACATTTATCCCATTAGGATAGAAACACTAAGCAATATTTTTTAAAAGTCTCTTACTACTTAGATTCAATTATAGACCCATTTAACATTCTCTGATGTACGCACACTCCGATACACACAGATTTGAAGGATTTCTTAGTTTACAGCACATGTATCCAACTCCGGAAGCATACAGAAGAGTGGATGGAAAAGTTTAGTATTAAATAACAATAAAATCAGACTCTTACAAAGTTTCACCTAGGACCTGTGTTTGAACAACAGAAATAACAGATTTAATGAACGTTGATAGAAAATTTGCTATCAATGCCATTTCTAGATCATTTCAGAAAAAAAAAAGAGTACCAACAATCTATTTTTCTCTATGCAGTTATTGTAAGACAAAGTTGGAGTGACAGATGACTAGCATTAGCATATTAAGTCTCTTCCCCAGCAAGTGCAATACAGGATGGTACTTTCCCTTCGAGCTTTTGTGCATTTTAGATCCCCTCACTGTTAAAAGATTTCTTAGGTAGTCTGGTTTACTGGAATAAATACAAAACCAATCGCAGTCTTCCCTTTCTTTGAACCTAAGCACATGTGTATTTTTTTCCTCTCTATCAACTGTGTTCAACAGAATTTCTCTTGCATTTTTATGCGTACAGTAGACAATTAAACAATGTTCAAATCTGAGTTAGCTGATGTCATACATGAGGCTTCTGCTTGTGGTATCGGTATATCCTATATTATCTCAAACCAGTTCGAAGTCACTGACCTTCTGAATCTTGCCAAATATCTTGCTGATCATGGAGGTAAGAATTTTTCAGCTAAAAAATTATTTTCCTCTCAGGCTATCAGTAACCCTCAACTACCACAGCACACAGTATATGGTTACCATTCAGTACACATCAACAGAGTAACTATTTATTATGGTAAGAAACAGTGGGAGAAAGTAGAGGCTGTACAGGACAGTATTCTAACTTCAACAGAATAACTACTTTTCTTCCAATTTACAGGTTTCATGGCTTCAGTCAATGAGCAGCACTGTGTATGGACTGCTTCACACAGATCCTGTTGCTTCAGATCAGCTGTAAAAGCATTGCTCCACAACAAGCCTTTTCTCATTACTGAAATGATCTACTGCCACTTCCCCTAGTCTCATGAAACACATCATCTACCTCAGGAGACTCACACAGAGAATTAGTGCCCCAGGGGTTAGATAACACAGAGGTTGGCCAAGCATTGTAATTCACAGGTTACACCAGATGTTCAAGTAGCAGATAGCCAGAAAGTATTTACTGGTGTTGTTGCAGCCATAACAAGCTGATGGTTTATATTCAGCATAAGCAGCAAAGTAGATAATGATTCTCATAGGAATAGCTTTTAGTTGCGCTGATCTACCATAAAAGCTACTGTGCAACTATGTAGTCTTAGATACATACAATGCGGTTTTGAAGCTCCCTACCAATTCCCAGAAAGAGATGTGGGAATTACTAGTCATTCCATCAAACAACATGCTTCACACATGGAAGAAGAAATAGGAAAACCTCAAATAGGGACACCACTTCATCTATAGATCCTGCAGTCTGAAATTCCAGGCATTAATTCCTGCAGGGAAGCATTGCATCCTACTACTTTACCTACAGGTACTGTCAACACCAAATCAGAAATTTATGCTTGAGAAGACTGCTCAAAGACAATCTGGATAACTTTTGCCTTGGTAGCTTTGCTTCTGACCTGCAGGATCCAATGAGTATGGTGGCTGCCAAGTCAAGTCAGAAGACAGACCATCACTGAATGTATTAGTACGACAACTGTAGGACCGTGAATGTGAACACTGTTCTCTGCCCCCCGAGTCTATAAAAACACGTGTTTATTTAGCAGTGTTTATTTCAGGTAGAATTTTCAGCAAAGGTCATGCTGCCTTCACTAAGCAGTGAACCGAGTTTTATATGAATTAAAAAGAAAAGAATGTAACTGCTTTCACAACACCAGAGTATTCAACTGGCTGGAGAAAATATTACACAGTTGGCAGAGAAAGATAATGCAGTAAATTTTGGTGAGCTGTAATACTTATTCTGAAATAGATTTTGTGCTGACAGCTGGCCAAAACGTTTTTTCCTCTAAATGACTTATTTTTTTTTCCTGGAAATCATTTCCTACAAAGACTAACCTCCGTGGAAGAGTTAGTATGCCAAGAAGGTTGTAAAGAACTACATACCAGACTAGGAGGCAAAGAGGATCTTCTATACACATCAGCATTAAGTCTATTCTCCTTTCACTAATTTGAGTTTTGCAGGTCTTTCAAGATACTTTTCAAAATTAGTAGACATTCCATAAGCAGGAAAGTAGGAATCAACCCACTTTTTAAAAATATTCTACTTATCTACACATACCTTTGGACATCTTTAATCATAAAGTTGATGGTGGAAAATGCATCATGTCGCCAGTCATAAAAAGCAACACAGGGAGCTGGGAAACCTGCTCTAGGGGAAATCTGCAAACCCACAACCTTTTCTAGTAGCCAACAGTATAAAACTTACTGTCAGAGTTCTTATGTTTACGAGCCTTTGCTGGTACAATTTTTTTTTTTTTCATTTACACATCTTGTAACATTAGAGTTACTACTGTAACTCTATCTAGAGAATGACAGCATGAGGAAGAGTCCTCTACTGTGCAAATTACTACTGATACTGCTCAAGTACATGAATTTGTATTATAATAGACTTCCAACCCAGACCAAAAACCACCTGACAGAACACCTCTAACTTAATCTAGCTTTCCCTGAAGCTATCTTTTCTCTGGTCACAGATAATATTGTACCTGTAGTTGCTGGGAGACCTCTCTTCTGAGGTCCTCTGACTGAAGGTTGAGAAAATTATGCATGGCCTGATAAAATATGATATTCAAATCTATATGGACTAGTGGAAAGAGTCTGCTGCTGCTTTTTCTCACCTTACACAATGAACTTCTAACTATATTATGGCATTAGTGACTTCCTATATTTTAATTTGAAAATTACAGACCACAAAAAAATCTTGTCACAATTAAAGGTTAACTTGAAATAGTCCTGTGTCTAAAAATCATGATGAACCCTGAGCATTTTTCCATCATCTGAACTGCTAATTATATCCTTGCCACAAAATTCTGAGAAAGGTTATACATAGTAGCTTGGTGATGCTTTGGGGTTTTGGTTTTGGGTTTTTTTCCTTCTTTTTCTTTTTGAGGAATTTCTTGGTGACCCTTTTTGTCAAGTTGTTTGACTTTGCCATAAGTCAAACCAACATGGGATCAGAATTCAACTGCTTGGTTTTATAGATTCAGGTTGTCTTTGCTTTTGGTCACATCCTTCATACTCAATGCAGTAGTTTTTATTAGTTTTAATTTTGCATTTCAATATATTGGTTGAGTTTTAATCTTAATGATCCATATAAATTACACTCTCACTTCAAGAGCTTTATGAAGATATTTAATCACATAAATGGTGATTTTTAATTCTGACCTCATTTAACCACTTCAAAATTTAAAATAAAGTCAGACCTACATACTTGGATCTGAAAACACAGAAATGCTGTGAAAATCCAGATATGAATTTCACAATTTGAGGCCATCTCAGTACTACAATGAGATACTTTTCTTTACCTTCCATGTACTTCCCACTGTTTTTGTAAGTCAACCTAGCAGAAACTTCATGGTCTCTATAATGACAGCAAGAGCAGGAATATGTTGTTTTTTTTTTTTAAAAAAAACTAAAAAAAATATGAAGCAAGACGCTGACTTAGCATGAAACAAAAAATATCAATTTTCCTTAAGGTGATCTTTGCTGTAAACATTCAAGAGAAAACTGCCTCTCCTATTCACAAGATAGTATCTTATTCTTTAGTGGCTCTTTAGGGAGAAAGATATACCCCAAAACTAAGTCTCTTCATTTTTAATTAGGATACTGAAAACTGGAGTTTAGCTAGCTTATAACACAAACTTTTTAACTTAGACTGATTAAAAATTATGTATATGTAAAAGTAGCATTATAGTTTAAACTGGAAGTATACACTGGCATATCAGTTTTCCTGGAAACAGTGGGTGGTTTAGCAGTGTTATATTCAGCATCAGGTTAACTTTACACTATAATTGGTTTCCTTACTCATGGAGCAAGTTACTTTCTCCTTAAGAATTCATTTTTTGTTTTGCTCACCGACTGTTCCAAATACAGTCATGTAAGGTCCTTCATGTCATTCTTGAAGGGCATTCCCAGGAGGCAAGCAGCAGCACGTGGCATGACTACTGCTAGAAAACCAAGCATTCCCATGCAGGGGGGTTGGAACTAGGTGATCTTTGAGTTCTGTTTCAGCCCAAACCATTCTATGATTCTATCCCCACTGGCTGGCCAGTTGCTGCCAAGCTGGAAGTATAAGGTTGCAAGTTTGCCCAGGTATGGAAACGTGTTTGGGCTTATTTAACTTACCACCAACATTCACAAAACTTTCAGAAGCATTTATCTGATATTTCTACATTTTTTTATAATCTGGTTGAGTTAATAAGTGTCAAAGGTATTGTGCAGAAGAAACATGGACAGGCACAGGGGAGAGCCAGTATCACTGCACAACAGTAAACCAAGCTGCAACTTCCTAAGAGGTTCACATCAAGAGATCTGGAATCAGTTTCTTGCTTTGTTATTTATACCATGAAGATTACTCATTTGAATTTAGAAAGTGCTGAGAGACCCCAAGAAAGAAAATGCTGTGAAAGTACTAAGCATGTTTATCAGTCTGTTCTCGTTCCAAATAGAGCATACACAAACAAGTCAGTGAAGGCATTTTTATGAGCTGGAAGCTGGGATTCCCAGCCCTGTGCAGAATTACAGTTACATCCCCAGTGAGGTGGCTTGGGCCACCATGAGTTTTTCCTCTCACAGAAATGGCAGGCAGCAGACCAGGGGCTAAATATATTAATTAGTTCATAGCATTGAATGTTTCTTGCTGTTTCAGGCAATCAAAACCCTGCTAACAGTAACAAAGAACATGTTTCTCTTTCTAAAAAGCAGAAGGACTGCCTAGTCCCACTTCCTCTGAAGGGTGTTACCTTGATATAGGTTGACAAGAAAAACCTTTGCTTTAACTTTAGATCTGAGAAATTCTCATTTGTTTGCATAGGATGTGGCCAAGAGGACTTCAGTTTCAGGTGCTGCTGGCATAGCTCAGTACAGCCAGCCAGCAGGACACCACCACGAGGCAAAGGATCTTGGGCAAAGACACAAGACAATCACATAGGAAGGTTCAGCCATCCCAGGAAAGCTCAAGAGGCGTGTGGTATTTGGGACAAACTCCCTTGTCAGGTTGAAGGATGTTATTACCTTGCATCTTAGCAAAGAAGTTGCACAACGTGTCTTTTGAGCTAGTATCTCCTCTTCATGGTTATTGTATCCCCAGGAACGGCAGAAAAAAACCCAGCATTATGATTTTTGTTACGTGAAATTATGAAAAACCTAAATTTAAAAAAACTGCTCAGATTTGATGAAACGTCTTCCCTCCTGCTCTTCATGTATTTTTCACACAATCTAAATATTTTTATATTTTTTATCCTTTAGGTAAATATTAACAAACATCCTGAAATTACCTCAAACCTAAATGATGAAAATAGATAAAATATGTTTAGCTAGGAAACTCTTGCAATTTGTCAACATTCCAGAGGAAAGAGTTATTACAAACTGCAAAGTACTTGAAAGACAATAAAAAAAACCTACTTCATGACCAATCCAAAATTGAACAGCTTCTTCTCTAAAACATGCCTGATTTTTTTTCCTCTCACAATTGTACACTAAAGGCTACATAGAAAACATAAAGCTTAAGAGTTGTAAGTAATTTCGAAAGTATTGTTTTGATATGATATTTGTAGTACCCAACTTAGTATGCTAGAAAAGAAGCTGTCAAATTTCTAACACAGTTTTTCCATTTAAGAAACATAAATCAGTGATATTTCCTCTATCATCTAATTCCTACATTATTATATAACAGAACATTTGTTACTGTTCAAATGCATTCTGTGCTGAACTCTATCTTCAATTAAATATTCAAAGAAACTGTTAAGATCATCCAATCAGATCTCTTCTATAGTCTGGGCCATATAATTTCAGTTATTCCTGTACTGAGCCAAATAACATGTTTGTGACTGCCTCGTCTCTTCCCTCTGGAGAGAGCGTATTCTCCTTTCTTTTCCATTAATATCCTTATTAATATATCTTCTTCTTCACTCAGGTTTGGTTTTCATTGTGACATATCATTTTGCTTCAGTAAGTAAATATATAAAACATATATCCAAAGTCAGGTTTGAAAGCCATGTAACAACTGTCCTATTACAAACAATGGGTTCTCTATAGTGGATAGCTTTGCCAGGATTAGTGTGTTTCGATGAGATAATCAACTATGCATTTTGTGACCAGCTCACTCACATCCTGGCAAAATGATCTTGCTGGGAGGCAGACTGCATGCTTCACTACCAGGAAATGGACAATGACAGATAGTCTGCATTTCCATTTACACGTATCCTTAATTGTTGTCACTGAAAAAGACGTGCCAGATACTGACACAACAGATCATTCAAAATAAGTTATGTATTCATGTTAAGCGTTATTTATCTAGACTGCAAAGGAAAACAAATATTGCTCTTTCTCCCCCCCTTCCTAATTAGTCGATTGTTTCAAATGCTTTTTGTTAGGGATTCAGCAATTTATGTTCTTTAAGCTTGTCATAAAGATAACGCTTATTATGAACTATGCTAAGAATACAGTCCTAATTCAGATTCCTTTCTTTTTCTGGATACACCATAATGAAGATGTTTGCAGGATTCATTTATTTTATTCTGTCCAGGGAACCTCATGAAATGTATTTAAAAATAAACACAATAAAAACACCCATGCTCAAAACATCACTGGCATTTTTTCTTGTGTGTGTGACATCCTAATAACAGTGATATGGAGTCCCGTTAAAATTTGGTAAAAGAAAAAAGCTGCATTAGCAGATAGGAAATTGGAAAAGAATAGTCTAGCTAATGCTATTTAAGAAAAACTGAAAACTCTGCTATAAAACAACCTAATTAAGACAGCTTCTAAAAGGTAAACAAAAGAAGCCCCCAAATCCCTAAAGATTAGAGATAATAAAAGTAACTTAAAAATAATTGCATAATAAAAGATAGTAATTTCTAACACTGGAGACACTGTGAATAAAATTAATTTATATTATTGTGATTATAATAATTATTTTGAATAATAATAATAAAAAAGTATGGTCTTTCATTTCCTAAGCCAAGACACTCATCTTGACCACATCATGAAGGGAACAAGGATGACTTCAACATGGGAAGGGAGCTGGTCTGGACCCCACATACCAACATTCATACTCCACTCTGCCCCCTTCAAATGTTTCAGTGACACAGTTCCATCAAACCCAGAAATTAAATGGTTTACTGAGGATGGTAAATTAGAAAAGTCTTGCCAGTCTGAAGACAGACCTACACTGGCTGCCTATAAAGCACAGAACATAACACCAAAATGTTATGTACAGAAAATACCTGCTTTGTATTAATCAAAGTCAGTAAAAAAAACAATCTCACTGCTTTAAAAAACATAATCTACCTTCACTACATACTTGCCACAATTCTGGTTTTTATACTACATTTCTTGGGTAAAATGCCTTTTCATGACGATCAGTAAAACAGCTTATTTCCACAATTTCTTACAGCCCAGTAGGCAGGCCTACCTCCACAGCCTTGTTAATTATGAATCATTTCTGCAATGCTAATAGATTATTCCACTTTGAATGAGCATCCAAAATTATTTAGCAACACCTTGTTTAATATGACAGTTTTGTGATTTTACATATGAAATAATTAATTGCTTAAAAACGTGTAAACAATAAGAGCCTTCGCTTGTGGGATCAGCTCTTTCACCAGCATAAGCAGCACTGTGGGCAAGTCATTAAATTCTTTTTTTTATTTTTCTTTTTTTTTGTTGTTCTTTTTTTTTCAGTCAACATCAGCTTGACTATCTCCACCAGGTCAGTACACACAGGTGCTATGGATATGACAGCAGATGGCAATACAAATGAATTTTGCATGTATATAATATAAACACGCAGTCAGCATCAGCCTAGAGCATGCCTAAGTAAACTGGTTTTTAGAAAGTGGAAAAAAACTCCACAAACCAGCTTAATTTGGGTTTGTTTTTATTCCCACTGTACTTAGGTTTGACTGTAAAATCCTTATTCTATCACCAAAATAAGTGGCCTGACTTCAGAAATGCTAAATACCTACCATTCTTCACCCTTTGGCAAACCAGGTTTCTTACAAAAGGATTTAGACATCAAACTTCACACGTGTACATTCTTGTTAGTGCATCAGTCAACTCCAAAACCAACAGCTTCTGCAACAGACTGTTACACTGACTAATCCAGTGGCTGTTCTGTTGGTAAGTAGCTGACTGTGGCCCATCCAAGTTACCTGGAAATAAGATGACCCCACTTTGTACGCATTTATTCTGTGTTACGTGGCAGAATGAAAGGTTTGTAACTCTCAGTAAAGTTCTTAGTGAAGTGAATAATACAACAGCATTAATATAGAAGCACAAGGCTCAGATTAGGGACTGTGTATTCTCATAGTCACATAGAAGCACTTTGCCCTCCTGTCACTTAGCAATCCCTCTCAAATGAAAGATGTGGGAACTAAACCCTCTTGAAAAATCAAACTGTTAACCCTTGCCTCAGTTTACCCAGTTGTAGTGTCTTATGGTAATATATAGGTGTATTTCATAACAAAAGTACATCAAAGATTCCCCTGTTTCATTTTTGTTGTTCTCTTCTAGTGTTATGGAAAAGGCTTTTGTAGAGCACTCAAACGTACTCTAGGAACAGAGAGAGGACTTCCTAAATTGGTCTACACAAACTTACTGCTTCCAGCTTACTGACCCTTTTTAAGTGGCTTAAAATTCCTGTGCCATTTCAGGAGTAACCTAGGGAAGGAAGGATGAGTTGATTGAACAGTATGCCTGGTACACTCGTGACTCAACAATTCCATATCCAGCAGTCAGTTCCAGACCAATTTATTTTTACTCAGTAATGCAACTAGGTATTTTCCAACATCACAAACACTATTAAAGAAGTTAATGATACTAAAACTCTTTGTGATTTGCCTGTTATCCTTTTACTACTCTGTATAAAAATCATTAGGACAGGCTAGCAAAGGAAGGAGGTTTGTAGGCAGATTTGCATTTACCCACCTTTCTAGAACCATTAGATCAAAAGTTCACTATAGAAGAGGAAAATCCTTTTCACTACATCTGACTCCAATCACACCCCAAACAGAAACATAAACCAACAGCACTTTGACATAATATTTTTTTATTTTTTTTTACTTTGACTCCTATAAAAGAACACTCTTGATCCACCAAGGTAAACCAGATTGCAGGACACAATCACGTCACATCCCTTTGTGCTAGGTTGCCATGAAGGCCAATTAATGGCACATTACTGGAGGCCCCTTACTCCATTTAGCAACATCTGCATACTGATTACAATATGGTTATGATATCAATATAACAACACATTCTATACATAATAGACATTTTAGAACATATAACAACATAACATTGCAACTAAAGACAGTCTGGAGTAAAGTCCTGAAAGTATGCACAGATATTTTAAAATTTATTGTCTAAGCCCGATTGTCTCGCCCTTCTGGCTACCTCCATTATGTTGAGGTAAAAGGCAACACTCACCCAGGCAAGGTCACAAGAGTCCTTTATGAGAAAATAGCGCACCACAACCTGAATCACAACTGGCGAACTCGATGAAATCCTCCAGCGGAACCAGACAACTCTCCACTGGCTTAAGGGCCGAAAGCACCAGGCAGGTGCAAGCCTCCAGCCTCCTCAAACATCAGCATGCTATTTCTGCAACACTCTCGGGCTGACTACATCAGAAACAAGAGAACACCACCACAAAACTAACTCTTGTATAGTTCCCCACATCAGTACTGATGGACTAACCAAGTCACCTAAAAGAATTTTCCCGTTTGTTTAGCTTTGCATAAAATATCCAGCCCCTCCAGTGCAAGAACAATACAAATGGATAATCAGGTGTATTGATTTCATAATGATTAATGGATATCGTACAGTATCTTCTTTGCACTCTGCTTTCCTTACACAGCCAAGGCTTCCACTAACGTCACGGGGAGTTTCTTGAGGGATGAATGCTAGACTAGGTAATTGTTTTTGCACTTAAGGGCATCTTGCTCCATTTGTTTTGTGCATAATAAAAGCTCATACTTGTACAGTAATTTAGCATTTCTGAATAAACAGAAATTGTGATTCATAATTCTCTATCTTCTTGTCCTTGTTTCTTTAAAAAAAAAATTGAGTCACTGTTGTTTAATCCGATAATTATGCAAACACTAAATCTTACACTGGAGGAGAAAATGTTAACACATATTGAAAAACCAAAATGCGTAGAACTATAATCTGTATGATAAAATGCATTACTCTGTTTAAAAGGATTGTTTTACAGAAGCAATTAACAATCAGCAATCATATAGTTCAGACCGGTGTTTTGATGCCATCTGTTGGAATAAGTCTTCACATTCCCTAGAATGAAGCTATAATTTTCTGTTTATGATTTCATTAGATGCATAGAGTATAACAGCTACAAAAAGAAAGAGGATTTCACCAAACACTTTCATTTTAGAGAGCGCTGTTCTAAACACTTCCATTTGACACAAATCTTTTCCTAAGGGAAGGACAGAAAGTCAGTGAATTTTCCAGCATTCCCAGAACTCAGTAACACAGTCTAGTGTTTAAAGAAATGTTTCAGGAGCTTTAATTCCTATTAGCAAATTTATTACGAGAAGATATTTTGTAAACATGACACACTTCACTGGAAAAGCTGCAGTAGAAAGAACTCAAATAAAGGTAATTTTTGCTCCTTTCTAAAAATTGTAGCAGTTTTTGAAAAGGAAGAGGATGTTAAGCTACGCATCTCATAAAAGTACATTTCCCCATTTCATTAATTCATTAAATACCGGATTAAATCTTTGGGGGATTTTTTAATACACTAGGGGGAGCTAGATCACTGCACTGTAGAGAAACAATTAGCTGAAAGTTTAACCCTCTGAAAACGTCTTTTAAAATAGATTTTTAAACACCTCTAGCTGATAAACACACATATTTCTGCATAACAGTACTGAAACTGAAGTCCCCCAATATACCAAGGAATATACAATTAGAAGTATAGAAATAAATTTAAATTACTCTTAGTATTTTTCATTCTTATTTCACTGCTATTATTATAATTTATTTGAAAAGACCCCTAAAAACAGCCTAAAAAATTTCTCCTCCTACTAGCATGTATCATATGGATTCACCTCTATAATATGGCCACTATATTATTAATTCAACAACTGCATAAACCAGCAATACTGCTACACTAAACACTTTACTGTTACCTTTTCTTTTGCATTATTAGTCAGCAATTGCACAGAATATTTGCCTAAGAGTATAAGGAATAATTTCTGATTTTACCTATCACATGCCTGCAAGTTTTAGTCTTCTAGAATGCACCAATTTGTAATTTTTTTTTTTTTCATTTTTAAAGACCCTAATCAGTTTATGATAGCAGGGAAATCTCTTTCCTAAAAAGAAAAGAAGACTTGATCTGGTAAATCATTATTTTAATTGTTGATTCCTTTCAAGTGTTATGTTGAAAATTGCCCACTCAGCTGCAGCTTTCAAAATCAAGAACAGACTAACATGCATGGCTGTAAAATTTTGCCCAACTCTTCAGTCTTCAAAACACCCAACAGTCCCCACCACCCCAGCTCCACAGATGTCAACAGGATTCCTAGAATAAGGCGAAACTACTTATGAAGGGTTAAAGGACTCAAAATGGCAGGTGCCAGGCACAGAATTTCAGATGCAGAATAAAAATGAGTGCAGTGCCCTGATATTACACTTATCTGCTATGTCTGAAAACAATTTGTTTAAAAATAGGTTCCAGGTAATGCCAAGGATTTCTTGTTCTTGGTCATTCATTCCAAAAAGTTAAATATCACCTAAGCTTTGTACGTGACAGAAGTTAAATTCATTTTACAAAAGGGGAAATGAGTGTTTGTTCTACTTGCAAGCATATATTTTATTTCTTAAATAAAGACCTTCAAAATACGGTATTTCATTTGTTTGCCCTTTCATTTGTGAAGTCAGTGAGCTTTGCTTCATTTTGCCATTTGCCTTATTGTTGTAAATGACCAGACAATTAATTCTATTTTTTCTATCATATATTTTGCAAAAACAGTTTATTTGAAAACAATGCTTTAACCTTATTCTTTTAAATAATAAAGGAATACATTTTAGTACAAGAAAAATACTAGTAAAGGTAAACAACAATAAAAATATTGTAATACTATTTTATTTTACTATTTCATCTTCTGCATCCCCTACTCTCTATTCATCACATTTTTCTTTTTTTTAAGCTTTGCCCACCAGTATGTCGTGTCATTAGTATTTCCAGTAGAAAACTCAAGTATAAACTACTAGAAATTGCTTTTAACATCACTTTAAAGATGTTAGAGGGAAAGGGC
Source organism: Heliornis fulica (assembly GCA_013399135.1). Lineage (NCBI taxonomy): Eukaryota > Metazoa > Chordata > Aves > Gruiformes > Heliornithidae > Heliornis > Heliornis fulica. The sequence goes on from VXBZ01003302.1 coordinate 1,208,217, forward strand.
CATGGATTCAGCTCCATTTGGCCTAGTCTGGCTTGGTCATCCTGGGACTGGAATGACAGAAACATTAGCAGAAAAAGGAGCATAAAGTGGTCATTCAACAGAGCTGCACCTTGAGCAAAACCGTGAGCAATGTTTTACCAGGTTGCTTTCTTTATAACCGAGATTCAACCCAACCATATCTCAAATTATGACCCTTAAAATCTAATTTCAAGTAGACCAGATCTACTTTCTGTGATCTAAAAAAAAAATCTGACATGACAGAAAGACTTTTGGTATATTCAAGATATAACACAACACTTGATTAACAAATATGAATCAACACCTACGAGAGAAGGAATCTGTAGAACCCTTCAGACCAGGGTTTCCCTAGATAACGTTTCTCCTTGGCCCCTATTACCTACATTATATGTTATGCTGACAATTGAAGAAATATTTGCATTAGGAAATGTTAGTATCACTACTTTTCCCAAGCCGCAAATACTCTAGATGCATATATACCAAATGACATGTATGCATTTTACACTTATTGCTGTCCCGCCCCAATTCCTCATCACTACAGGAAACTTCTCAAATTCTACAGGATGCATGTGTACATTCTATTAAGTAAACAAGCTCAAAACTTGGACAGAAAATCTGGTATTGCCGACAAAGAAGAGATAAATGTTATTCAAGTGGAATGGCCAATATATTCTGTTTGTGCTAGTGCAAAAGGAAATGTTTCTAATTTCAAGAGATCTAATGATTGAACCTCCTCCACCTTCTTCACTGAAAGAAGGTGAAGATAATTTTTCATGTCTTAATTCACTAGCAAGGTAGGGACAACCAATTCAGATCTTTTACTAGAATAAAATAGAGAACTACTAAAGCTGATCCTGCATTGAGATATTTCTTTTTCCAGACATTGACAATTCTATGAACTATTGAATGAACTAATCACACAAGTTTTACTACTGCAAGTTTTTATTGCTTGTATGCTATATCTTAATGACAAATGTATCTGCACATACTAACTCTGCAGAAGAGCAAGTGTTATAGAGAATACTGGCAATGTCTATCATGACAGTGTTTTACTCTCCAGAGGAATTTAGTTAACTAAAGCAGCCTAAGTTCTTTGAGGAAAAAAAGTGTAGTTTTCCTCTGCAGTTACAGATTTAGGAACTTCTTATAAAGTAAGAATGAAAAAAGCATGTGATTAAAAAAAGCTATTTTGAACAACAGTTGGAAATAAAGGATATCAAGATCAGTGCTGAAAACATTTTGATTCCAGCCTGAATTTCAGTTCAGTTTGGAACAGAAAGGCTCTGTTAAGCATCCTCTACCAACAGGAACTCCCAGCTATCAGTGATCTCCCACACAGCCTATTGCATACTGGCCAAGTCACTACTTGACTTGGGGGGCGGGGGTGGGGAAGGATGTTTAAAAAAAAAAAGTTTTTTAAAAAAATCTCATATTGTAATCCAAATTTAACAAAAACCCACAACTGTATGAAGTGTTTGTGTAAAGGTCTTGCTTGGTAATACATCCAAAGATGCTTTTGATGCCTTCACATCAGCTTGACACTAGGAGATCATGTCTTGCTGTTGATTTAATATTAATCTTAAGCCCTTTCTGGAAGAAACTGCTTCCAGGGATACAGCCCTACTAATTTGCATTCTTGTCTCACAGAAACTACTATTTTGTGAAGGAAAAAAAAAACAACCCCCAAAAAAGTACTGTATTACCTTACAATGACTCCCTGCACAAGAGTGAAGCTTTTTGTCCCAGTTCACACACTTCTAAGGCCAGAGCTTTACTTCTCAAATTTTCTTCTGGATTTCATGGTTAGCCATGAGATGAATAGAAATAGGTGCTCAATGGTCATTATAAATGACCTCACAGAGGACAACTGTGTGCTGCTTGCCACTATATTGCTCTTCTAGAACAGATATTTATAGGCATTTAATGCTGTCTCATGTCAAATGACCCACACCCTATCATATAAAGTATTCCTCCAGTGTGATATCCATAGTTTCTAAATCCTTGTTCACAGTATGATTTTTGAAAACAGAAAGATGGTAGATAACAGGGATGGGAGTAAAATCTACTCACTGGATAAGAGGAAGAGAAAGAGCAAGAAAAAAACCCACCCAAGCCTACACATTAAGTGGCATTTCATTGAAATATGAAAGCATAACTTGGAGCAAGCAGCAAGAGTTCCATTGTACCTTTTCCCAAGTTCTGTTTGAGAATTAAAAGGAAATAGTTTTACTTTAATAAAAGTTACAAACTTGCTTGTCAGAGGAGAATCTGATGATTTTTTACTAACTGCAGCAAAAGTGACAAGACAAAAAAAAAAAGGAGCTTTAACTTCCAATTATTTTTTTTATCAAGTAGGAATAAACTGCTCAGAAGCTTTCACAGATTTTAACACCCTCTCACAGTGCATCATTCTGAAGCTTCATCAACATGACTAGTCATGTTGCCTTTTTCTAAAACCGTAACAACTCATTACTAATTAGTTTGATTCAGCACCTGTTATGATAAAGGACAGTCTTTTCCACTGATGAGATGATGTGCTGGATCAGGTGGAATTAGTGAGTGNATCAAGTAGGAAAAAACTGCTCAGAAGCTTTCATAGATTTTAACACCCTCTCACAGTGCATCATTCTGAAGCTTCATCAACATGACTAGTCATGTTGCCTTTTTCTAAAACCGTAACAACTCATTACTAATTAGTTTGATTCAGCACCTGTTATGATAAAGGACAGTCTTTTCCACTGATGAGATGATGTGCTGGATCAGGTGGAATTAGTGAGTGAGTTTGCTCCACAATCTATGGCATATTTTAATCACCTACTCTGAACTCTCACATAGGCAATAGGTAAGGGTCTCCAGTTGCAGTTGAAAGTGAAAAAAAACAAAACCCAGTTTCACTTTTGATACATTTCAGTGTCCAAACATTGACTTTAAACAGCTTGCATTACCTTGACTTTGGCAGCCTTTCAATGCCTGTTATACTGGAGCCGAGAGAAGACACCCTCACATGAATTTACTGTAGGTTTACAGCCTACTAACCCAAACTCTCATTGTGGGGTATCAAATATTTCTGCTTGGCAGAGTTAATCCATCAGCATGAGTTTATATACACATGACCAAGTTTTATGACTGGCTTTAATTTACCTAAAGACTCTTATAGTATGTGAACAACTTTAAAAGGATAAGTAGCGTGGTTTGTATTTCACAAAATTCAAATAAAAGATATGAGTAACAAGACTAAAATCTATTGATTTGAATATTGTAGAAGCTACTCGAGGATGGAATCACATTACTTGTATTGTCTACTATTACTCATCTTAAATATTATTTAATATCTACAGCAGTTGAAAATAAAATTAACTCAGTTCACTCAGCCTACTCCCTATCAGATATCTATTAGCATAAACAAACTGCTCTGTGACTGCATATTAATGATATTCTATGTTCACAAATTACTTCAAAATCAGAATTATACAGACCAAAGTGTAATTTTCATACTTTTATATAGCCTTTCTACTACGCAGTTTTTGGTTTTGGTGAGTTTTTTGGGTGGGAAGGGGATGGGGAGTTGCAAGAGTGGTTTAGTTTTGGTTTGTTTTTTTTTTTAAAGACATACCCTCTCCAGTGCTTTACACAATTTCTTGTCCACATTTAGTAGATTTAATATATCTCTTATTAGTGTAGAGTTGATATAAAAATATTTTTAAAGTAAACTGTACTTATGACCTACTGAAAATATAAGAAGTCAATTTTAGGGGTGACTGCTGTAGACAAAAAAGAAATCAATCCCCTAGATTTTGTTTAAGAATTTTTAAGATTGTAACCACTCACATGTACTCCCTTTTTAAAAATTGAATACCTGCATGCAAATAACTATAAAAATATGACCATAAGAGCAATTCTAATCACAAGTATGTATAATAGTTTTATCTTCTGCCCCTTTTCCAGAATATCTCAAAAATATGAGATCAGTTATTCCAGATAAACAACAGGTTAGGCACTTGTTGAACTAAGAAACATAAACAACTCTGAGTGTTCTTTATCCTATTACTACACAAGTTAACAAACACAGAATATATAAAAATGTTAAAACTACATATCAGGAGATGTCCTTATCAAGCCATTTCAGTATTTAAAGTGATTTGAAATTCTGCTTGTTGACAAGATGACTCTCCTCTCTCTGAAGACTGAAACAGTGCTATTTACCTTCACTTTGTTTTCTATTGACAGAAAAAAAAAATGATCTAACTAATTATCACTAGTCAACACAACCAATGTTTTCCTTGAAAACTTTATGGATAACAAGCATTCTCTTTTAGCAGCTAAACTAGAAGAATATGTCAATAAACATAAAACGTGTCCGACTCTCACAAGAACTAATGCAGACAAGATGCAGGCACTGCAATTAATAAAAATAATTAAAACTTAAGTGTTCAGGCTACAGGGGACAAAGTCTTCTCCCAGTTACACAAAGCATTTGCTTATAATAGTATTTATTTAGGGGAACCAGACTCACACCCCGTAGCCACTGGTCTAAGTAATGGCAGAACATGGCACTGAAAATGCCTATTTGCTTTTGGGGCACAAGTAAGTCTCAACATACTTTACAGTTAATCTTGCAGCTCAAACACCATTAGCTCCCTCCCCCAAGGTTTCCAGGAAAAAGGCAGACAATAGAAGTCTCATAACATACCTCATACGTGTTGGTTAAAAACCCTTAACTGAGACATTTCTCAAAAACTTTTAATTTTGATAAAAACATTACCAAATTTAACATACAATACTGTTTGCCTAATGTTCAGGAGGCTGAATAATGAACGGATGTTACCCCTTCCTCCAATGCACACAGAATTCATGCTGCACGAGTATGACTAGCCCAGTATATCAACATTGTATTCACTCTTTAAAACATGAATATTTAAACAGAAGACATTTTTCCCCATGCAGAAGCCTAAATAGAAGCTCTTATCTGGAATAGTAAAAGCTGTTATTTTTTTTCAAGAGGTTTTAGACTGTATAGAGATAGTTACATACACAGGCATCTCAAATGAGAGGGCACCATACATACATGTAATTGGTTGCTTTTTCTTTTTCCTCGGCAGTCTGTACAAAACGTGAAAATGTGCCTGCTTCTGACTAGCCATTAAAAGGTAGTGGTTGCACCATACTGTGATTTGGGGAGCTGAAGAAAATAGCCAGAACTGACTGATATCTGATAAACAGTAACAGGAGTCAGTTTATTGCACCAATCGTTAAATAATGGTGCTGATTATAAGGCTGCTAACTGCAGATGCTGTAATTGTCTGTCATAAATCTTAGTCATTTGTGACAGGAGCACAATGAAAGAGAGCATCTGCTTGAGGGCAAATGACTTCTGATAAATATCAGCTCTGCTAAAATGTACTTGGATGTGTCTCAATATTTTGGAGAGCCATTCATGTTGCTTCCACAAATGTGAAGTTATTATTGGTTTGTATTGATTTTGCCACCTTGTTTTTTTCTTTTTTTTTTCTTTTTAAAGAGACAGAGTCAGAGAGTGACTCAAGGTTGAGTTGAATTGAATCTCAGCTCTTTATCTGATCTACTCATTCCTCTCAAATGCACGTTTGAGTGGAAAAAAAAAATAATTGCACTTTTTCAGAAGATTGCTGTGCAGAAACACAGCCTGGAAAATTCAATATGTAGTTCAGCTTTTTATTTTTTCTCTTAAAGCAACTCCTTACTGAAGGAAGAGAAAAAATTTTAAAGCACGTTTTTTAACATATTTTTAGAGGATTTAAAGTAGTTGAAGTAAGAGTCAATTAAGCTATTTCTGGAGGATAACAAAATGCAAATTTAAAACGCTATCAAAACCTAATTTTTTGTTTCTAGAATAATTAACATAATTTTGATTTCTCATCCAGCATGTAACAGTACTATAAAACCCACTAAGTTCTGCCACCCAAGCCCTTACTGAATAGTGCTTTAGTTCTTATCAATACCTATCATTCAGCAGTCTAATTTTACCATCAAAAAAGGTGTAAACACATATTTATATTTACATATGTATTGCTTGATGATATTTAACACATCATCAGGATTGTACTCAAAACATTTTAACAAGGTAGGGAAACAGAACATGAAGTTATTGGTAAGTGACCATTCCAATAGCTGATGGATTTCTATTAAGTAATTTCTTGCTTAATAAACATTGCTTAACCTTTACAACAAATAAATTTGGGATTCTACTTGCAGAAGTTTCCTTTATTGCACATTTGCACGCTGCCAAAGTACGTGCAGCTCAGCTCACACATTGAATATGCAGAGTCTGGCAGAGTAAGTAGATTGCAACTACCTGATGAAAGTCTGACCCCATCCAAATAATGAATCAGGTCATCACCTTAAGGTCATGCAGTGCTTGGTGTAACAAACAAAGCTGGAAGTTGCAAACAGTGAAAAATACAATTTACAACTTTCTAGATAAAACATTATTAGGACTAAGACAAATACAGTATTGAACTATATCTGATCTGGTTGGTTTTTTTCTTTTATAGGACATAATCATACTCGCATTAAATCAGTTTAGTGGGAACTCTATTTTTGTGTTGCATACTAAAACACAAACATAAGTGTAACATATGAAGTAACCCACTAGGAGGACAGAAAAAGGAGGATTTGCCTGGATCTCTTTCCTGTGCCATTTCACATTCATGATGCTATAAGGATTATGTTTCCTTCAAAACATGTAGAAATCCTGGAGAAGGAAAGAGGGAGCAAGAGACAGAGGGAAGTATTTTCTTGGGTAATAGTTAAGACTCTGAAACATTTACTAGTAAGAAAGACTTCAGCCTTCTGCTATTTACTTCATACAGAGACAGTGCTTTATTATATATTTTATCTTGTTTCCCACAGCAAAATCCAAATGACAATGCCCAAAGGTAAATCCTGATGTAAAGATGGAATTTAAAGAATAAAATGATGTGCACATAAATACAGGAGATTTATTAAGGAAAAATAAACATGCTTTTAACAAACAGGAAGTATTACTTCAGAAATTTATCAGTGTCTTTAAAAGACACTGTCTTTTAAAAGTTTATGCAGCAAACATGTACAGGTAATATCCAAGCGATAAAGCCTTAAAATTCGAAAAGGCTGTTAGGAAAATCCTTTGCAAAAATCTATTAAAGAAATTATGTCTCCACATAATAAGAGAGAATATCCTCACCTAGATAATAAATAAAATTTTAAAACCAAAGGAAATAGTGGGCGAGCAGAAGGCTGACAATGTTTGTATTGGTATGAGATCAACAGTAGCATCTCATGAAGTTCTGTGGTAAGGCCAACAGTATACGTAGTATTCAAAGAAGCTAGACTACTGAAGTGAAAAAAAAAAACCCAAACAACAAAATAACCCTGTTAAAGAATCATGGAAGAATGCTACAGTCCAACTGAATGAGAAATAAAATGGCAGGTGATATTAATTTAGGATAAAAGATACACTTATGAAGCATAAAGTCTCGTTTTACCTATGCATACAGAGGTTAAGATGACTTGGCATTTGGCAACAGAATAGATTGTTTTATGAAAACACCAGCTCAATGCTTGCCTGCAGTTAAAGTCATCTAAACATTGTGAATATTTAATAAAGAGAGAACAAATTAAAAAGTGAAATGGTGTTTCTGTATCTTGATTACTGAATTCTGTTCTTCCCTTTCCCTCCCCAAAATACATAATGGCAACAGCAAAGATATAAAGAAGGCAATAAAGACTGTAAAAATCTGGACTAAACCCTAGATGTGAGGGAGATTAAAAAAAATGAAAAAAAATTATATTAATTCTACAAAATAAGCAATAGAGCAGCATAAAAGTAAATTGAAGTTCATAGAGAAACCCCATTACTGCTTCAGAACATGGCACTGCAAACTGGCGAGAGCCGAGGAATTAGTCTGTAAAAGTATTATGGCACAAGCACCTTGTTCCTACATCATGTTTTGGGTCTCCACCACTGGTCACTGCCAGAAGTAAGTTACCAAGTCAAAGAGGCTTAATCAAAAGGATTTTATACGTAACAATAACTTTGCTTATTGAAATGGTCAAAAGGAAACTCTCCTCCACACTAAGTTTTCACATGAACACAAAGAAAAGGGGATGTTAAAATTCTACCCATAATAGATTTAAAGGCTTATTATGATTTGTCCCTAGGAACATTTTCATTCTCTAATTCACCTTTCGTATTCAGATATATTGCACACAAATCCATCTCAGCAAAGCATACAGACAGGAAAAATGGATTTTTATTTCCTTCTCTTTGCTTTCTAACTCCTACCTTTATTTCCATCATGTCTACTTCTTGCAATGCTCTGCCTTAACTTCTACCTCCCAGATTCCACAGACAGGAATTTGTAGATGAAGGCTACAATGAACAGTTGATAGGCAACTGGAGAATACATTCAGTTAAGTCTAATGAGGAAACATGATATAGCCTCAGTTAAAAACCAAAACCACCACCAACCACCAACCCACCCCCACGCAGCAACCACGTGGTTCTCAAATTTGAATGTACAGGGACCAGTCTACTCTCAACATTTCTTTTTTTAAACACACCTTTTACAGGTACAATGTTTATTAGACTTGTTGAAAGCAGGATCTTGTCATCGCTTTTGGTTAAAAAAAAGCAACAGGTTATGAAACCTCAAAATCATGAGAGTTTTTAAAAGCTAAGCTGGCCTTCTTTGTCACCTTCTTGGTAGCAAAGAGTTGATAAAGATAAAATAAATAACACTATTAAAATAAGGTTAAAAAACCCAAAAAGAAATAAAATCAAAGCAAAATGGAAAAAAATATAGAAATAACACACAACCCCTCCTCACCAAAACTGAAAACCCAAGCACACAAAAAAAAACGCTCCACCCTCCCCTTAACACGCAAAATAAAACATTGTATTTTAAATACAATAAGAGTAGTGCTTTTTTTATGTTTTAGCATTCACTACTTTATCTGCAATCAAGAAAGCTCGGACTTGGGTGCAAGTGCCAGGTAGTGTATTTCCTCACACATGAAGTTAAAGACTAAAAGTTAGCAAGGCAGCTTTCTTGATATTCACTTGATATTCAACCACCACCAGCAACAGCAGCTCCATTCCAACAGCACCAAGTAACGACAAAAGGAGATGACACACTCAGAGTCCGGAAGGTCCAGACTACGAGTCATACACACCATAACTGTGACAGTAATCAAAGTTCTTGTCTGCAATTTAGGGCATCAAATAATGCCAGTAAGAGCCAAGTTTAAAGTAAAAGGAGACAGCTCCTTTTACTATGGGCAACAGATTCCTGGAACTTGTTAATGAAGAACGTTAAGACAGAAGTTTACGGGCTCAAAGGAAGTCTGAAGTGTAATCACTTAAAGATCACTAAGCCAACTAATATCCAAAAGTGATTTAGCTGAGCTAATAAAAGAAGTTTAAAGCCAGAGCGTCAATGAAGTTTCCAACAATTTTTATTTTTTTTTAATTTTTTTGCCTTGATTTTATGCTTTCTTAGGGAACACCTCATTATTTGAAACAAGACACTGGGCAAAACAGCCTTTTGGTCCGAACACATTCTCACATGCATCAAAACTACTTTTGTGCACATCTTTCTGTCATACATGATGAGTCTTTCCTCCCAATGGAAGGGAGGAATCCTCACCTAGAGTATATATAGAGGTTGCCACTCTAAAATGGTCTACTTGAGCTTACTCTTCCATAACCTGCTTGTCTATGGACTTGCTCCAATTTAACTTCCTCTCTTTGCTTAGAAGGAGTGCTTGTGGTTTCAAGACCCCTATTTCAGTTAACATTTCAACTAAAAATTAGTGGGTAAGCCTATGTCACTGTAGATAATAACAGTACCAATAGCTAGCAGCATTTTTATTTTTATTAGCTTCCTCAGATTTCTTTAGCTAGCTGGCCCAGTAAAGTCCTTTAGTGGGGACACATCCGCCAGGACAAAAACAGCTCATTGCTTCCACCAGGCACAGGCACCTTTTCCCAGGAATTGAGCTTATGTGGTGCAGCAAGCTCATCAGCATTATGGCTGCCATTTTATCAGCCTGTAATCCAACCTTGGCAGCAGAACTTTGCCACACAAATCTTGCCCGAGTATACTTGAGAAAACCACTACAACTATACAAGACCAGGATAAACCCATTTCCAAGGCAGCCTTGAGGCTAAAGCAATAACTAATTCAATATGTAAGTTTATTTCAGTTAAAAATCAAAACCTCTAACTTCTTAATGAGTTCCAATTAAAATCTTCTATTAAAAAAAGTACTGTCAAGAAGCAAGGGAAAGAAGTATTCAGATTTTAAATTGTTTTCAGAAAAAGGTTTGAATCCTTACATAAAGCCCACAATGAAATCATGCAAATTACTTTTCTGTGGCTGTTGAGGCAGCCGCTCTTATTCTGCCCCCTACCCAATATTTAATTTTCAGTTCAGCAGTTTTTCCTCAGGTTTACCCACAGGACATCACTTACAAAACATACATCAAAACTTTTCCAGACCTGTAGACAATTGTGACTTCTTACAGTTTCTTTAAAGGAAAAGACTGTGAATGCATTTCATTAAGATGAAGACAAAATTGAAGCTGGGAAAAAAAGGTTTTTGCTGTTTTAGAAGCAGTGCAAAGGACATTATTTATGTGAATACAAACACCCCATCTTCATGATGAGTACATGCCACCATCTCAGATAACTTCAACTAGAAGATGACTTCAGCAAACAGATTTTTTTTTTCCAGAACAATCTGCATGCAAACTAACACGATGAAGCAACAGTGTGGCTTAATTTAAATCTTAAAATTATTTTTAAAATTTAACCCCCCCCCTCCCCACATTCTTAAGCTTGAACTACTCTCTGGTCCATCTATTTTCTTATCAGTTCAAAACTAAGATGTGGCATTGAAGTTTATTTAGAATGAGCTTTAAATGCTGCCCATGCAAGAGCCATTTCAAGGCAGATTCATGGCTTTCGGTGAAATGCCAGCAGAGCAGCAGGGGGTGCAGCCTGTATTTGAGAGGCCACATGGGCATTCTTGCCTTGGGAGTATGAAGCCTATCCTAGGGGCACTTAACGGGTTAAAACCACTGCAATATGCATTAAGCACATGGTTCAAGTCAGCAGGGTGCCAGTCTAAGATGTCCTCAAAGCCTAATTTGATAGATATTATGCCATATGCTGCTGCAAGTAGTTAGTAATAAAGAAAGTAAAAATTTTATGGATGAGCGAAATAGGAGCTCTTATGGATGGAGTGTTTTTAAATCAGGTGTATAATTTACCTACCGTCAGACCACACGTAGAGTGCATTACTCAATTGAACTTACAAGCAGATAGGAAGGCAGTTTCTTTTAATAAGCACTTCTTCAACTTATTGGCTCTACAATTACTTGCACCAATTACTAGCAGCTGCTGCCTGTTTGGTGTTTTATCTTAGACAAGGAGTTACATTAGTTTCTAATCAACAAACCATTCAAGGACTCTTTAAAAATATTTAAATTTAATTTCCCCATTTATTTTGAATTAACTGAAATACTGGATATTTTCATTGTAGTACTCTGATTCTCCTTAGGTTCTTCTCCAAACATAGATTTATTGTTGTAACATTAATTTTATAAATTCTATAAATCCAAGAGTATGCATCATAAAATTAAGCTTGCCATAGAATTTATTATACTCCAAGACCTTTATGACTTGATCAAGCCTTTCAACTTTTAGTATTTGCCTGTCCTGTACTTAATAGGGTACTGGTTAATGTATGAAGATAACAAATACCAGAGAAAGCACTTGAATATTTTCTTTTTTAATAAATGAAGAAGCTATGTTATAAGAAGGATTTTTTTCCCTTCAGCTCTGGATTTTCAAAATTTTACTTACGTTTCCAAGCAACTTAGCACCACTTGAAAGACATCTTCCTATAACATGAAAACTAGTATTGCTTTTGTAAATTTTCTTCCCAAGCACCTCAGTAGGAAAAACAGAATAAAACAAATAATTCAAAACTGTAAGTAGCAGAAGGAACTGAAAAACTAAGAGGCACTGTAATACCAGACTCAGGTTTGAAAGTAAAAGCAATAAATAAAAGGCAGAGTGTCTGCTAAGTTATTTAAACTGAGGCCTTGTCTAAACTGCAGAATTGCCACCTCTGCTGTTACACTAAGATTCTACCAGCGTGTGGTTCAACAAGCTCACCTCCTGGTAGCCTATGCCTACTCCTACCTATGTCATTTGCGTTTCTCCTCCACTCCAAAAAAAAAAAAAAAAAGGGGTTGGGGACAGCCAAGGTTATGCAGATGTGGTGCAACTTAAAAGACTGCAGAGTAAAGCTGCTGTTAAGGAACAGCAGATCCAATTGCTCTGGAAACAGGCTTCCTTAGGGCAAATTAATGGGAGAAGTCTGCCTAAACTAGATTTAGTACAAACAGAACAGTGAAAAACACACAACAAAGCCAAGGAACCAATGAACAGCCCCTGTCATCGTTCACCCCTCCCCAGACCCCCAAACACAACTTTTGCATTTAAAGTTTTATATCAATCATCATGTTTTAAATTTTTTTTTCTTCTCAGGTATGGGGACATCCTTCATACAATACATGCACAGTGTTTTAGGAAGCTTAAAATCTGAGCAAATGCCATTAGCACTCAATCAACTGTAAAGGATATGTCAATCACCACAGGGGACTTCACAAAAAAAAAATTCCAAATCAAACATTTCTCTATAAGGGGTAGAGAGCAATTTTAGAAATTTTACAGCACAATTTTCCAAACCAAGACAATCAGTAGAAACTTTCATTAACACAATGATGCAATTTAACAGATAAATGCTTGTATATAGCCTTAGTTAAATCCCATAATATAGAAATCCTGCAATGTTAGCCATCCTCAGGCTATCAGGTATCAGTGTCATGATTCCAGGTCTACCACTCAGGGAAGAGCAGATGACAATTCAGTGATATGTGTCAAATCCATTGGTACAAAGCCCAAAGCCTGTAAAAATATTTCTGTTTTGCATTCATAGGGATGGGTTATAGACATACATTGCAGCTGTTTGAGGTAAACAAAGAAAAACCTTTCTTGTTCCTAATTTTCTGAAATTATGCATCAGAGCATGCAAATCCTACACCTGTAAAATAATTAGATCTAAATACAGCCTCCTAATTGTTTCTTATTATTATCTCTTATAAAGAGAAATCAAGACTGCTGAAACCCCAGTAAATTCCTTAAAAGTGACCTCAGGATCAACATCTTGCATAATAAAATAGTTCTCTGTTTATCAGGACATTACAACTCTTTGCAGAACCCAATGCAGAGGTGTCTTCTAGTACACTGGATCCAAACACAGATTCAAGCTTTAACCATTGAATAATTTGGGTTTCAAAAAGCCTTTAGAAGTCATCTGATCCAGTCCTTACCCTCCCCAAAGGTCAACTCAGACTTAGTCCTGAATCATGTTGTGCTGAATACAGCAACAGAAAATGGGAAAATAAGTCTGCAAATGAAGAAGTTAACTTTGAGGTAAGTATCACTTGAAAATAAGTGCTCCACCACCCTTACATATCTCAAATTACTACTTGCATATCCTTTCTTGTTCTTTTTCTCCAAGGCAGGCTAAGAAAAATCTGTGGAGGGAAGGGATTCTTTTCTAGGGGTTCACTAAACACTAGTAAATACTGACGAGTTCTTCACTCCTCCAAAAAGAAAAATCACCATTTTTCACCAAAGAGGCAAATCCATCCTCTTTACCACAGACTTAAAGTTTAGTTTCTTCATCACACTAACACTGTATTAAAGACACCCAAGACCATAAAACAATCTGCTATTACAGCATAGAAATAAATACATTTTTCTTCCTGCAAATACCTTTAACTCATCCATTTAACTTACAAATTAACCCTCTTTTAATGTGATCATTCTTATAGCTAGGAAAAAAAAAATCTAACCCTCTCAGGACTCAATCTTATACTCACATCAATTTGTTTAATTAAAACTAACCTCAGTATCTCTAATTGTAACTAAAACCACTTTCTTAAATGAAATCAAACACCCTAGCTTATGAAAACAAAATTAAGAGATCTTACACGATTTAAAAATGACCATGTACATTTTTGTGAAGATTAATTCAAAGCCTCTTAGGCTTCTTGGATGGCGAAAAAGCAGATGATCCATAATACCTGAGGTTAAAACACTAGAAGGTTTGCTCAAGTTTGCTTGCAGCCCTTCTAGGTCCAAGTAGTAGACCAGCTTATCATGTAGAAAATAATTTTCCTCTCTTTCCATCGATTTTTAGTTTTAATTTCCCCCCCAACCAATGTACATGAGGGTCTGTGTAGTGATTTTGGAAAAACATACAATTCCTGAGGGCTTCTTGACCAAAAGGTAGTCCATCATATTAGCAAAACTAAGGTTGACATATATACATTTTGCTGATTATAATTTAAATTCCACACATAATATCCTGAAGAATGACATTATTTAAGTACATGCACACTAGTACCCTGCAGGACACATGGTAAGACATGGGAATTGTAACTGCTGGTTTCTACAGCTGATGCATTAAGGTGCTCAGAAAATTGTATGAGGATCCTACCCTTCCTCTGGATCAAATCTATAAAATGCAAAGCACTCATTATGCACAATCCTCTAAGCACATTAGTCATCCTTGGGAATATACGTTTACCACATAATGAATTTCAGGCATGTCTATAATTACAAAAATTATTGTTGTTTTTGAGCTAGCCTTGTAGAAAATACACAGATTATGTAAACAAAGGCAAATACAAAAATTTGGAATCAGAGATGTCACTAATCTCTTATAGCTCTATAGCACTACCTGGACGTTGGTATGCACCTTATTGCACACCATATTCTTCTATTCAATTATATACAGTAATGGTACTTAAAGGCATCAAACTAACTGTGCTGTTATGTCTTACAGAAAATTTTTCCATCTGAAAGGGACTTGTAGTTAAATACTGTTAAGCTTCAAATAACTGTATCATGCCTAATAAAAATATCAGTTTGATAATAAAAGCATTAGACCTTGCTCTTGAGCATGGACAGCTATGCATTTAACTAATGAAGGAAACATTATCTGGCATTCTGCAAACTCTGTCTGCCATACTCACAGTGACCTCTGAAAGGGTCAGTTGCTGGAATGCCTGAAGCTATAGCAATAGAAACTATTTACTGCCTTCAGAAGCCTACCAATATTTGGATTTTTTTTTTTCAGAATTAAAATCTATTTTTGATTACCTCAATCAAGAAAGAAAGTTAAAAAAATGACTGAGGAACCAAAAGGGCAGCTAGAGGAGACTCCCTCTTGTCAAAGTCCTCCCACTTGGTGATTTAACCCAGAAAATGAAGCAGTAGATGACAAATGTTCTGCTTGTTTCTCAGATAGAAAACTTGCTTTGTTACAATGGAAAAATTCTGAGTGCACCTAAAATACTCTCTATTTCTCTATTGTCTGGAAAGAGACAATGAATTTGACAATTCTCGAGTGCCAGAAAATACCTGGAAAACAGAAAATTTATCATCCTTGATTGTTTTAGCATTATTTAGCCCTTAAAAAGATGGATTCAACAACACTGGCAACTCCTTCCATGGTTCTAAAATCAGAATATTCACCATAACAGCAATAGAGCATTACTTTTAGTTATTGACAGAAAATTATTTGATCTGTTCTTAAATTAAGATATTATCTCTACTGCTTCTCTAATAAGACAAATCTGATTCTAAAACAGGTAAAAGTCCATCCAAGTTCTGTCATAAAACTTAAGATGTGGGTTTCCAGAAGACAAAAGGTCCTCAAGGTCCTAAGCTACCAAAAAGACCTCACCTCAAGCCAAGCCCAAAAGGTTCTCCTACTTAGAATGGACTGTGCAGATGCCACGAGAAAACAGAAACAGACTTCTCTTGTATTCCTCAACAAATCTGACTCAGGACTTGTAAAATCAATTTTACTAGATCTCATTACATAAATATGCTCTGGAGGAAAACAAAATGGAAAAGATGGCTGGAGAGGAAACAGTTTTACAGAAAGGCTCTAAGGTTTGGGGTTTTTTTTATGAGTTCTTTAAAAAGTGCACATCATGGTTTCTCGAGGAAAAAATAACCCAAACAGCAATAACCCACACAGCTCTTGAGTAAAGAAAACATGTTCGTGCATAAACATTGCTTTTACAAAAAAAAAAAAAAAGCTGAAGTGGAAGTCATTTCTTACAACTCAAACATGTTATTTTCTTTATGGAATGGTAGATCTACAGTTTTAGTTCATGTAAGTATGCCCAGGAAGACTTTAACTAGTGAAGGTGGGCACCATGGGGTTCACTGACAACCACGTGAGAAATGACCACTCTCCAGTTATTTCTAATATCTACCCAAAACAATATCCAAATGCAGCTAAGGACATCACTGTAAATGTTAAGAAAATTAAATACATTTTAAACTGTTTTCATCAAACCAGAATTTTCAGATGGGTACTTGGTTAAATTTGAAGTGATCTTTCTGATGATTGATTTTTATTTTTTTTAATAGCACACCTGTTCTTTTTAAGCACATCTGCGATTTTTTTCATTTCCAGATATAGTAATATCTATTATAGACATACTTAATAAGGTTAGCTTTACTGAGATTTTACTCTTTAAAATGAGAGCTTTTTAATATGATGGAAAATTTTCTTTGAAAAACCGGAATTAATGTGCAGTGCACATAATGTGTTGTAAAACAGGCAGCGCATCATTATCACCTCCTACTCAGAGCCATTTTAACTATAATCTCAGTATTTGGGTAGCTCAGCTAATTAACAACCTAGTATTACAGTAAAGATGAGATTGTCATGTTATTTCAAGTGGTTTTTAACAGTCTTTGAACACTAACTACTAAATCTGCTAACAGTTTGCACTATTTTAAGAAAAATTATATAATATTTCAAAAGTACAGAAATTTAAGAGATATGGAATTTGATTAAAGCCAGCATACTCATGTGTATATATGTATAAAAAATAAACCAAAACAAGCCAACAAAAAACCACCAAAATTGGGCCATCTCTTTAGACTGCTTGCATTAATTGGTTCTGGGCTTAGAACATCTGAATTTTTGCTATTTCCACTGTTCATCATTCCAAGCTGTGGCCTCATTTCAGCTAACACTCAAAAAATAAAAGCAAAGGTAGAAAAGTCTGTTTCTTTATCAGGACACATGTACATTGAAGAACAAATCCAGTGGGAGTCAAGGAACAAGGTTCAAAACTTCTATTTAATCAGTTACGAACAGGTAACCATTACAAGGCAGCTAGAAGAGAGCACATGACAGCTAGAGCTACTTTTCATATCCACATCATCAAATGATGTCATTATTTCCTCACTGCTCAGGAACTCCAATGTTTTCAGACAAAAGGAACACTTAGGACTTCACACACAAGCTGTTCACAATAATTAAGTCCCTGGATTTAAGCTTTTATGCATTCAAATAGTGCACTGGGTTTTTGGTATCTGCACTCCCTTATGATCAGTGCCTACCAGGCAATCCCTGTATCTTGTAAACTCCATTCCTCAAACATGACCATAGCAACAGTACCTATCTTTTCTAGTTCTGATCACAGCTATTTTACATGTGCAAATTGTTTGTAAATACAGAAGTTAATTTAATGGGCAGGAGCAGTGCTCACTTTGTTTCTAGCTTCAAATATAACTTGGAATAGAGGTAGAAAGTTAAGAGACAGAATTTCCTGCTTCATCAGAAGAATCTCATGGCTTAGACATTTGAATGGACATGTAATTCCTCATAGGAAATGGTATTTTTTCTGGCAAAATATGTTCAGACTATAACAGGTTCTTTTTCTAGTAAAGCATCATACCTAAACATCTGAATTTTCAATGAGTCCAATTTTCAATGCACAAAATTACTATCCAATTACTATCATATATTGTGTTTGCTTTGGCTGAGATGGAGTTAGTTTTCCCCATGGTTGCCCTCACATGTATGCATGCATATATATATATATATACACACACACACTCCTCAGTGTATAGGTGGCCAGCAAGGTGCTGATAACACACCAGTGTTGTGGCCTCTTTGGAGCAGTGCTGGCACGGTACCAAGGCTGTGTCTCCAGCATCCCCTCTTAACAGTGGCCTGCGGGTGATCAAGATCTTAGGAGGGGACACAACCAGGATGACTGACCCCAACTGACCAAAGGGACACTCCATACCATATAACATCTGCTCAGCAATAAAAGCTAAGGAGGGAGGAGCAGAATTAATTATTAGGATATTTGTCTTTTGGAGCAACTGCTGTGTACCAAAGCCCTGCTTTCTGAGAAGTGGCCTACTGATGGAAAGTAGAGAATAAATATTTTCCTTTGTTTCCATGTGTGACCTTCACTTTTGCTTCATTGAACTGCCTTTACCTTGACCCACAAGGGTTTTTTCCACCTGATATTTCTCCTCTCCCTGTCCTGCTGAGGAGGGGAGTGTTAACACGGCTTGGTAGTCATCTGGCATCCAGCCAGTAAACCCACCACACACATGCTCATTAAAGAGAAAGGGAGGAAGGTACCATTAAAAGGTATTTTCACCATATGTGCCTTAAAAATAAGAGAAGCATGACCTCTTGCAAAACATACAGAATTGGTTTGAAATACATTTACAAATGTGCACACTTTCACCATAATTGAGCAAAGCATACACAGTCTGAGAAGGTTGTAAGATACAAATGGTAAAGAAAACTGAACACCAAGTATGCAACTGAAAGCCTTTGCCTGTGAAATAGAAGTTATCTTCCAGCTCACATTAACACTTCACCGGGATTTTCCCTCTAATATTGTGTAACAAATTGTCACGTGAAACTAGAACACCGAGTGCTGTATTAGGTGAGAAGTTTATGATATTTAATCTTACCAAATATTCACACAAACAATGAAAAGTAAATTATTCATTAGAAAGTTGAATGTGAACAAGATCCTCAAAGTAGCTACCAAATAGGTACAGAACAGAAAGTAGTCTGTCCAACAACCCAGAATTCTGATGCTATGGGTAAGCAAGATGAAAGAACTACAGATGTTTTTGAGAATCAAAAGTGAAGATGAGAGTGGTTTTGCCATCAGAGTTTTGAAAAAAGAGCGACATGGTCTGCTAAAACAGACACATGCAAATACCAGACAATTCAGTGCACTATCAAACTGTGGAACAAACAGCATAACACAATTTAGGAATTCACCGGAAATATTCTGATTTCCTTTTTAATATCTGCTTAGAAGATACTAACAAGATGTTTCATGCAAGCATGTGTGCAGCGTGAGTCGGCAACCTACTCTAGCTATCAGATTTTCATAGGAGTAGGACTAGAAGAGGAGCCTGGAAGAAGGCAAGTAGAGGAAAGCAAGGGGGTGAAAAAAAAAGTCTTCAGAAAGCAGGCAAGCCACACAGACAAAGGGAGGTATTCTGCTTCCCCATATAAACACTACATGTAAGCAAATTTGTCCAGGACTGGATCCTGTAAGGACTATGAAAACCAGTCTCATTATGAGACATGCATTAAAAATTTACTGAGTCATAAAACTCACTAAAATTAAGTTAAGGTTAGTAATTTGTAGGATCCAATAAACTGTCCCTTTTTAGCTGCAACTTTTTGGTTCCTTTAAGTGCACTCACTCCAAATGAAAAGCTTTTATGTGTGGAATTTGTTTTACATTGTGATATCATAAACAATCTAGTTGTCAAAATCACTTACAGGATACAAATGAGCTTTTAAATTTAATACAGTAAGGACACAGTGCTAAAGTTGTGTTCACTAAGCATATACTTAGTCCCAGATACAGCCCCTATAACACAGAATTGCTCATGACTTTCAAAGATAGGTACTTCACATTTTGTCCATTTTGAGTCTATTCAATTTTAAAATTTTCTATTAACTTAAAGTTACTGCTATATCAGATTCTGAAACATTTTTTACTTTATATGCCCATAAAAATATTTGATCACATTATTGTCCATCACTTGTAGTGCACAAGTACTGAGATATGCATTTGGACTACCTACAAACCACTGTTTAAGAACCTTATCTCTACAGAAACCACTTTAATAGAGCCTCTGTCTTCTTTTAGTCTTAAAGTTACTTTAAGGAGCTTGTATCTTCTATGCATCAAAGAACAAAAAACACCAGATACATTACCTGAATGATGCTATTTGAGGTGTAACAGGAAAGAAGCACTGACAGTTGCAGAGCTCTCCTCCAATGCATCTATGCTGCTGTTCCCCAAATACAGTGGCCCAAGACTCCATAGACACACGGCAGAGAGAAGGCAGCACAAGCAGTCCCCTGAGTTCAGTTCCTGAGGCTTGTAACTCAGGTTGGAGACAAAACAACTCCTTCTACCATCCCTCCTTCTCAGAACACTCTTGATGAAATTAGCCAAAAAGCTTCAGGACACGTTCCCTCTCCCTTTCAACAGTTTACTTGCGATGGCTGCTTGGTTTAAAACTCAATTCTTCCCAGCTGAGGTGTGTTAATTGCTGCTGGATGAACAATGCTCAGCTGATACCTAGGTCTTTGATGCAATTTACCTGTGCAGTCAGGTGCTGCAATCAGGCATGCTGTTTTCCCCTTCCATGTAACAGCTGTACATCCTTCACTTACATCACCTGTTCACAAAAACAGGAGCAGGAGAGTTTTCCTTCAAAACCACACAGAAATACAAACCCTTTCCCAGAGCTACTGTGGTGTAACGGAATTCCAACAGGGATATAACCCAGTGCCTTTACAGGCACTGGATGTCAGACTTCCCAGGAAGACTTTCAGAAGTAGTGAGATGCTGTCCAGTGGGAAAAGGATCTGGCTTTATGCAGCAATAGCTGTCACCATTCTCAGTAAGAACTTTGTCCATCTTATGGAAAGCACCCTTTAGGAACTCTATAATCAGGCTGGATAAATTCACATCCTGTGCTACACAGAAGAGGAAAGACAAGGTAAATCAACATAGGAACATCAATTTGTTGATAAACTGGACAATTTTGCTTGTGTCATTCATGTTCTACACTCTAAATACACAAAAGCGTTACATGTAAAAAAGGTTTCTGATGTAAGCCACAAAACATTTTCATCTTGTCCACCAAAAATAAGGTAATTTGAGAGGTTTGTTGCACTCAAAAATGATTGTTAAAGCTTGCTTACAGCTGTATTCCTACAGCAACTCTTAATTATTCAGTATACACAGTACTGAGAAAAGGGTTGCAAGATTAATGTTCACATAAAAATAAAACACCTAATTTCAACAATTTAATATCTATACTGGCAACTGTTGTATTTATTCTAAACCCAAAAAGCAGACATACTTAATATTAAAGTATATTCAACTTTGATCTCTCTCCTTAGAGGGCACCTCAATCTGAGAGAAGTCTCAATGAGAGCACTGAAACCAATTCCTGAGGTGAGGTACTACATAAAACATAATATAGCTCTTTCTCTTTGCAGCAGATGAAACTTCACACATACTCAAAACCCTCATCCTAAAAAGCTGCCTACATCCAGGTTTCTCCTCTGATTAAAAAACCCAAGTGATTCTGCAGGCCACCTCTTGTTTGCATCAGAAAAACCAACTTAACTCCTTTTCACACCCTACTAAAACTTACAAAAACATCTACATTGTTTATGCTCATGCTTCCTTTTAAAAATAACACTGCAAATCCAGATGCTGGACAGCAGAGACCAACATGGGTTATGAACATTTCGGATATCCTCCAAGCAATGCTATGTTGTAACATCTTCATGTCCATTTGAGCCTCCCTAAGATAAGCAAAATATACTCAACATTTAAACAAAACAAACACCTGTATACGGCAAGGAAGAGATTTCAAAAAGTACATTGCCTCCTCCAAAATCTTTTTAACTCTACATAAGCTGATGAACCCAGAGTTTTAGTTTTACACTTGCCAACAGTGACACCTGCTGGAGAGCACTCGGCTGGTATTTTCTGTATTTTCAGACTCCCGCCATAATATGACAGCTTAACTTACACTGCTGGGATGTAATTCAGTTTCCACATGCACGAGCAGTGGAGACACTTTTCACTACAAAAGTGAATCTTTTTGTATCGAAGTTTGCATCATCCTGAGGAGCAGTGGCATGCAATGGCGTTTTTACTACTGTGTGATACTTTAAATATAAGCGAAACACAAAGCATCTTATTTGAGAGTGTGTGTTAGATCTCAAGAGACTTGGAGAATTTCAGCAGGGCTAGGACTGAAAAGATTTCTTGCTTATACTCTAAGTCATTCCAAATGAAATAGTTAATGCAGAAAGCTGGGACATGAGTTCAGTTCAAAAGTTCCACGACGACCCATAATTGTTTCTCACAACTATACTCATGCAAAAAGCAGCCCTCCATGTTAGTAAAATTATAAGTATTTTGGCCTCTAATGGTTGGACATAATTGTGTAAATATTGCTGCATTTTTTTCAAGTAAAATATGTAACATAAAAAATATTCTTTTTACACTAGTATTTATCCACTAAAGTAGTTAAGGTCTATTATCTTCTTTTCATACTGTTTTTAACACACAGAGTTCCATGCTACGTATGGATCTTATGCAAATGCTCTTTGATTTCAAATGAGACTTTGCATACTAAGGAGTCTATTTTCCCATCAATGCAGAAGAGATTTACGCACATAAGTCCCATTACCATTAATGGGACTCACCCACATAAATCCCCTGCACATTGATAGACCCTTAGGATTTACATTGAAATGGGTCCTTTAGAGCCATTACAATGTCAACCTTTTGCCAGGATTTTGGGTATTAACAATACTAAGCAATACGTGGCAATCTTAATGTGTAAAATCCTAGCAAGAGGCACAACACAGAAGAGAGCAAAAAATTCTAACTCTTATGCTATTTAAAGGTGATCTCAAATTATTCTTTACTTGTCCATACTCTGATTGGTTGTTTTCTGTCATTACTTTCCGTACTAAGGATCCTACCTTCTGGTCTACATGATTAACCTGCTTCCTTAACAAGTGCTGCTCAAAATCTTCTCCAAAACATCTTAAAGTTTCTAGCTTTCAGCTGAACAACATTTCTTCCATTAGTTTTCCTTTTTAACTGGTTACAATCTCTTAGCTTCCCTACTTTTTTCTTTAACTGATAAGCCTACATTATAAATGCAGTGGTACAAAACTGCAGCAAATAAGAAAGCTAAGTGAACTAAAATGGGATGGTAGCAGTAGTGCATCAATTTGTATGCAGTGAAGCATAATTCCCAAAATACACCACAGTATCACTCTGTCCCTTGAGTCTATAGACAAGAAAAGGTCACCCACAATCCTACATGCGTTAAGACTAACCACATATCACCAGACTAAGCTAAGATGCCTCTGGAAAAGCAAAATTTATCATGTTATGCTTGAAACAGATCTATTCTCCACATATACACAAAAACAATTTGACTCCTAAGTCCTAATTTGCTACCTAACTTCCCATAAATTTATGCAAGTGCTTTGTCTGAACAGAAATTAGAAACTGAAAGTATTTCTACAGAACTATTAGTAACTTAGCTGCTGAGCAATCTAACCTACATAATGGCAAGCTCACACAGCGTTTTGCTCACCTCTCATTGCCCTTGTCACATGATAAGAAACAGGAGTATATACTTCATGTACAAGAGTACATCCCTGGAGGTGTTCAAGGCCAGGCTGGGTGGCACCTCAAGCAGCTTGGTCTAGTGAGAGGTGTCCCTACCCATGGCAGGGGTGTTGGAACTTGATCTTTAACATCCCTTCCAGCCCAAACCATTCTGTGATACTAATATTAATTCCACTTGGGGGCAAAAAAAAAAAGAAAAAAGAAAAGAGAAGCCTTCTGATTGATTCTTTATAGTTTGTTCTTATAATGTTATATATATTTTTTGTGGATTTGGATTACGCTGCTAATACTTTGCTATTCAGCAATCACTAAGAGCAGTGAATTGCTCAGTGGCAGACACCAGGAAGACTAGCTCAAAAATGGGATCACCAAAGAGAATGAAGCTTCATCACTTAAATCCTGAAAGATTCTCTCCTCAAGTACTAAATAGATGTAGTTATGCCAAACTTAATATCCAGATAGCAAGTCTACCACTGTTCTAGGAAACACATAGTCCCATAACAAGAAGGAAATGTCTCTGCAAGAAATAATTATGTTACATAAAGAAAGCAAACTATTCCCACCTGCAAGCAGAGATATACTGGTAGGAAGCATGCTCTGCTCTGGTTATGAGCATCCATTCCAGTGCATGTATCAGCCACTGCTTCCTCATACTAATGGATACATAGCTACAGCAAAGCAATAAACTTTTAAAAGGTTCCTGCAAATATGTTGCAGAGAAAATTGTTTTACACTGCAGATTTAAAATCTGTCTTCAGTATACGAAAATTAAAAAAAAAAAGCACACACACACAAAATACTGGATAAGTAACCATGGTGATTCCTCATCTCATACAGGACAGACTATATTGTATGTGACCTTATTCTACTCCACAAATGAAGTAAGACTCCCCTGATTTCAGCATCAGTAATATATGTTATGATTCTTGCAGGAATAGGCTTTTACAACCAGACCCACAGAGTTCATTATATATATTTAAGAAAATGAGAGTTAAGCATGCAAATATTGTGAATTTGAGTGTTGTTTGTTGTTTTTTTGTTTGTTTGTTTTTTGGAAAGGGGGGGAAGACAAACAACAAGAAAAAAAACTCAAAACACAAAAGTACACCACAACCCAGTACTGTTTCAAAGAAAGCCAAATCACATAGAGAGATTGCATGTTCAGAGAGTGACTGATTTACAGGACAGCCAAGAGACCCTCCTTCCCTTTCATTTTAAGGGAAAACACAAGATGGTGCTAGAGGTGGTAATGCTCCTTTTTACACAGTATTACAGCCACTGTCCAGATTTGGTAAAAGTAGTCATCATTTGTTTGGGGAGGTTTGCACTCTAATATCCCAGATGAAGGACCTATAATCCCCTAGTAATATGCTAGCTGGAAGTACAACCCTTTTTAAATTTAAATTGCCCTATTTTGCAGACACATCATGATTCAGCAAAGGCATCATATTTCCATAACCAGAGGAAAGCCCTACCTTGAGAAAAGGCAGGTCAGGTCCTGAACCTTACATGACAGTTTACTCACTATATGTGAAATTGAGAGTCAACTTATACAAATTAAGCATCTCGAAAACAGTTTCTTACATACAGACATTACCTTGCAGGTTCTGGGGAAAGCTCATAGAAACAAGACAGATATGACTTCTAAGACTTGAGGTTTTTACCACTGTGGGCTAGTTCAGCAACAGTATAAAACCAAGTCAATTAATCTGAAAATACAGGTTATAATGGTGTTGCAGTTTAGCCTGGCCAGCAGCTAAAATTTGCTCACTCCACCACCCCCAAAATGGGATAGGGGAGAGAATCAGGAAAAAACCCCAAACAAAACAGACAAACCAAATAACCAAAGATATAGCTTATAGGGTAACAGTTTAACAGGACAGAAAGAGTAAAATAATAATAATAATGATAAAAATACACAAAACAAGTGATAATCACCAACCAAAGTCAAAACTCATTTCTTGAGCCAAAGTGCCTCGGAATAGCCCTCCCGCCCCCCCATCATGTTCAGAGCATAACATCATATGGTATGGAATAGCCCTGTGGCTGTAGCTGTGGGCCAGCTGTCCTGGCTATGTCCCTCCCTCTCATTGGCAGGCTGGTATGAGAAGTTGAAAAGTCTTTGACTACTTACCAACAGCTAAAAACAAGTTGTTGTGTTATCAACATCACACTAAATACAGCACACAAGACTATCCCAGCTACTGGAAAGAAAACTCTATCCCAGCTGAAACCATGACAAACAGATTATTCTTACAGAAGCATAGCTGCTTGACAAAAGTAAGAAAACCACACAATTAGCATTGTCCAGCTGTCCTGGCTCAACTGAGCCCTGAACAAGTTCCTAACAGACTTGTCCTTGCAGACTATTTGGGTTTTGGAGTTCAGAAGAAATTGTCAGTCATTTATTCTGTGTTTACCATTAATTTCTGCCCATCCTTCTACTCAGAAGAAGCCTGATTTCTGTCTGTCCCACTTACCCACCTTCAATTAGCACTCAGAAGCACATAATTTTTCCCAGAGTCATATGTCTCCCTCAGTTTCAGCTCTCAAGCTTATTCTTCCTCAATACAGAATTGTGCAAAGGGAAATAGAGTAGATGGAAAGGACAGAGACCAGCTTAGAGCAGCTGTCCCAGGCTACTAGATTTCTTCTGCTCTCTCCTTCCTTTCTTTGCAAGTGGATTAAATTACACCTTCCTTAGGGGGATGTTTATGAGGCTTGTGGACAAGATTGAATAAGTAGAAGTAGCAACAAGTACTCCTTTGGGTAAGGTGTGCATCCCTCTCACAGAGATGAAATCTCAGGTTTCTCACACATTCCTCCAAGCAGTTAAAATGAGATTAATGAGAAGAATTTGGAATATTTAGCAAAACAAGTCCCAGGTTTTGAAAGACATTGCTGAGGTTCAGTTGTTATCAATCAAGATAGGATCTTCTGTAATCAGTGACTTTTATAACCATTTTTATTTATCTCTAATGACTCTGTACCATCAGTAATGTACATATCTGCTGTTATTTTTTTTTTGATATTTGCCACAAAGCAACCTTCCTGTGATGACAGAGCTGCTATTTTTAGTTCCTACTCCGTACTAAAGTATAATGCTCAGCTAAAATCTTTCCCTTTCTCTCATTGTGTAGTCTATATATAAACTTAAAATACAGTTTCTTGCCAAAAGGCAGGAGGTGGTGATATTTCTGTTGCTATAGATAGTAGTTACCAAGTACTCAAAATTACACTTGTATTAAAAAAAATGACACACATCGCTATTACACAGTGAACTTCTATGACTTAAGTCTCACCTCCTTAATTTTACTAGTCACAATACATTTTTAGCTATTGTTCCTTGACAAAAAAAAAGTATATTACTAATGCTAAGGTTGTGACATGAAGTGACAGAAGCCAGGAAAATTCAAAGTTAAGGCTGACACTGTATCCTTTACTCACACTGCTGGGTAAAGACAAGACAATGGATGTCTACAGTTTGGAATTCCAAGGTTTTTTTAAGTATGTATCATAACCTTCACATTAAGTTAAAAAAAGCCTATATCTTCTTCTTTCCTTAAAAAGGTGGTTTTAAAAGTGGTTTTGTTCCTGGATACAATTTGTAAAACATTAAAGGAATGGTAGAACAAACAATATACTTCTGTAAAATTCAGATTCACTTCTAGATACTTACTGCACCGTCTTAATGGTATATCAGACAATTCTGCACTGCAGAAAATCCAGGCTTCATGTTTCATCCCTGTTCCTTACTCCTTTGCAACATAAAACAAATGAGACTTACAACATACCACCCCCAATTTGT
Source organism: Heliornis fulica (assembly GCA_013399135.1). NCBI lineage: Eukaryota > Metazoa > Chordata > Aves > Gruiformes > Heliornithidae > Heliornis > Heliornis fulica. Next base: position 1,235,692 of record VXBZ01003302.1, read on the forward strand.
TTCATTCTTTCCTACTTTAGTTATTTGGGAAAGCTCCTATTAGGCTAAAATAAAGAATCCCTTTGCTGGACTTCATTTCTCACGCGAGGGTATGTACATCCATCAGTGGGAAGATCACTGAATAGAATGGAGATGGTACAGAAAACTCCACAGGATGTGCACATAGTGCCGTCCAACTTACTGCCAGCAAAGACCTTCCAATACCACAAAAGTAGCCTGAGATGGGCCATCCCTGGAAGACCAAGGAAGACTGGATCAGACTTTAGTGCTAGTAGACCCGAGTTCAATTCTCTGTCCTCTCCTCAGTCCTACTCTAAGAAAAAAAAAAAAAGTGGTTTCTACATCCCAATAATGCCATAGTAAAATGAAAGGTAAGGCACTGCAACTACAGGTATAGTGAGGTACCCAGATAAGACACTGTGGGAAACCGAGTAGTAAAAAAAATATATCTTTAATAAAGTATCTGGCTGTGGAAAAGAACTACACACTTTTATTCCCTGCTGTATTAAAACCCTTAAAAATTCATACAACCCTCTTACCCATAGTGTTTAAGTATTTTAAAAAGTATTTATCATCAAAACACTATCCATATGAAACTAGATATTAGTGAAGAATAAAGTGAGTTGCTTATGGCCATTAAGATGTCTGTTGCAGAAGAACAGAAACTGAAGCAATTTCTCCATTCTTTGGCCTTCTTATGAAGACTGCAGCTGCTAAGAATATAAGCACATACAAATGAAAATTCAGGACCTTTATGAAGGGTTTTTGTTATATTATTACAAATTTTATTGAAAAGTAATCACCTAATGAAATAGAAAACACATACAGAGAATGAAAATACAAAGTTTTCTAACACGTTGGAATAATTCCCTTCACAAGCAATACAGTGCATAATGAAAATACTTTGCAATCTACAGTGATATATGCATAACACACATGATAGACTAAGTTTGGAATCTATCAATGTATTTTACTGCATTAATATCTCCCAACTTTTACACAACATCCCTTTAAAATTACTGTCTAGCTCTTTATTTTAATGGTATGATGTGACACATCTTAAAGAATCTCTTCCAACCCAGTAACTCCTACTTTCACTCCCACCCAAACATTCAATCTGTGTATTACAGCTACTTTTCATTTAATAACTTTTTTCATTTATCTTTAATAGGCTGAATTTGCACAGCAAGTTCTTGAACTAAAGAAAAAAAAAAGATTTTGCTTTTTCTGTTTAAATCAAATACAATTTAACTTCACACTCTGCCACAAATCCATTCAGGGTTTAGACTGACTGGATAATTTCCTTCATCTATTTTGCATGCTACCAATCCCCTCATACATTTCCATATGCAGGCTATGCTTTTTCCATAAACAGAATCAAAAATACTTGACTGAAAAAAAAAAAAACATTCAAAAGAAAGTTAATTTCTGGAAGAAGATCAGCTTAAAATGTTACAAAACATACATAAAATTAAAATGAGAACTCCATCCCTTGCCACAGGCATTTTCAGATTGCAAATTCAGTTTTTGTCAATTGTTCAATTTCCCCCTGCTCTCAGAAACCACATCTTCCTAAATTACGAAGTTAGAGTGCATACCTGAAGAGGTTCCAAATTTCCCTTTAGTCCATACTTGTACTCCCTACCCATTCCATGCTTCTGGCTTGTACTGTTAGCAGCATTCATAAGAAAAGTCACACCTACCTGTTAGACCTGACAGACACCAGAAAGGCCGTCCTGCAAAGCTTCAATGAGAGAAGCCTCAGAGAGATGTTCAAGCACAGGAAATACGAGGCATTAAATAACAACAAAACAGAGCCTCCTGAAGGATTTGCTCCCTTAAACTCTAAAGGAAGATTTTTTGCACAAGGATGTTCATGTTTTCTGTGTGCATAAAATCAATACAATTCAACTACATACATACTTCTAATTCACATACCATCATACACTATCAAATCTGTCAACCAAGGAATCATGATGGAACTTAGCCTAATATTTTTAGCATCTGTTGCTTTTATTTTTGAAATAATGATGACCATTCCTAATAAGCATCTCATTAACCACAAAATGGGCAATGATGGCTTGGTCCCTTCACACAGCAAAGAAGTCCTAGTAGTGACCAAATATTTCATGAGATCTTCACACCACTGTACTGCTTCCCGCTAGAATCAAAAGTGTCTTACTGACAGTACTGGATTAAGCTGACAGAGCAGGTAAAGTTAGCAAAAGTGAATATAATTAGTGCATTTTCACAACACACAGTGGCTTGTAACAGCAGAACAAAAAAATAATTTCATTTTGCTATTTCCCATGAAGTTATCCTTCCTTAACCTTCTAAACTGAAAAAGCATAGCATCAGTGCTAAATGTGAAGTTTGAAGTTAAGGTTGCTAATACAAGACTAACAAAAATACTGCTCTGCGTTTACTGATAGGGCAGCACAGAAGCACCCAGAACCTTCAGGCAAGAACTTGGTCTTTGACATCTGTGTACAAGTGCACTAAAATCAATCAGTGACCTAGAAAACTCAGATGTACACAGCAGTAAAGAAAGAGGAGACAGAGTAGGAATAAAACTTAAATTTTAAAAATCCAAGAAACATATACTTAGCAGATCATAACTTTCCAAATAAAAGAAACAGGAAGCATCCCTGTAAATCCCTAGTCTAGAACTTCTATGATTTCAATTACATTCCACCCACTAATACTTATGTACAGTTTATTGCAAAAAGGAATCTAAGACACAGTAATGGACAAAGTAAATGGAACGTGCATGGCATCCTATAATCTTGAAACTAGTTGTGATTTTTGGCTATAAAGGTTTCTCTTTCAAAGACACCTTAAAAAAACAAAAAAAAACCCAAAACAAACAAAAAAACCCCAATAACCTTCAGACACAGGAGTCTGTGCTTGCCCTTTAACAGATACTCTTTGTCTCAGGCTGGAAAAAGACATTTAATATAGCTAGTTGAAACTAATCAAATGCACTTGTGAGTAGAATTCAGCCATAACTACCCTAAGCATTAATGCAGCAATTTAGCATCAAGTGCACTATCTTAAACAGAGGAGTTCCACTGTCAGTTTGCATGGTTAAGGAGAGCTTGCTGGCCTGAGATGCTGTGTGTACTCCAACAAGCTACTGCCACTCTGTCAGACTGCTGCCTGTCTAGGCAACTGGATCCTCTTACACACTAACAAGAAACTATGTCTACAAGCCATTTATGTCACATAGGACTCATGACAGAAACAGACATTGCCATCTATCACAGACACCCCTTGCTGTCGCAAGGAGTGGACATGATAAAAAGCAAGGGCACTTTCAGCTCACAAACATCTCCTACCCAATATTAACTGTTCAAATCAGGGTGACTGATCTAAACCACTTTCTTTCAAAACAGAAAAAAAGTGTCAACATTTGAAGATGTCTGCTCACAGTGCTTCAGAGACCAGACCTTGGACTGCTCAGAAAGTCACACAGGCAGAGTGCCACTGTGGCCTGTCTGTACATCATGGCACAAGGAAGAGACCGCTCTGCCCGGAGCCCTAGGTATTCCTTCACGTGGAATACTTGCTGGATGAGGAACAAATGACCATCTAATAAAGCATACAGTGCAGTGGTGCTGGCTGCTCTAAACACTCCTCCTCTACAGAGATCAATGGTAACAAAAATACTGTAAACAAAGTAATTTTAAAATAAAACGGAAGAGATGCTTTACAATTAAAAATCACAAATACCACACTGAGGGCTACGAGCACTTGGTGCTGAAAAGGACATACCTCAGTATCAGCATTATGTCAATGAATGTACAGCTTCTACTTCCTGGATCAGTTAGAAGGGATCAGAGTGGAGGTGTCTCAGGTAAAGATGTTTAACTGTATGACAGCGAGGAGCCTTGCAGCAAACAGTACTTTTACCTGTGAACCCTATTACAGATCTAGTTTTTTCACAGAGTAGTTATTAGACCCCTTTCTCCTTTAGTTCTGCCCTTATCTGCCAGCTTTCTAAATCTGAAGACAAATTGACAGGAGAAGACAGAACCAGCTCATTTCATGTTGCTGCTGGTATGCTATTATAAACACAGACTGAAGAAGTTGAAACAACAAAATATACCTGTATCTCTCAGGTCCAATGTATTAACTAGGAAAATAAAAAGACTACAACTGGCAGTCTCAGCTGTATCACAGATTTTATGATCTTTAAATAATAAACAGAAGCACAAGAATGCATGCAACAAAAGTACAAGAATAGCATTGGATCTTTTTAATGAGGTAGTGGAGGGAAAACAAAAGTATTAAACCAGACACTGACAGTGTGAGTGATAGCTACATTATGATCACTTACACTCTAAAATGAATCCCAACACTCTTTCCTTAAAAGGTTTTGCTCCACTCAAAACAAAAGGATAAAACTAAACCTATTTTAAAGCAGTATTATCCAGCCATCATGGTTCTCCTGCACAGCAATGTATCCCACAGTAAATTTGCAAATAAAAATATTTGTTAATAAAAAATAAAACCTAGTTTGCTGAAAACTTTTGATCTTAAATCTTTAGCATCCTTAATCACTGGATAGACTACAAAGGGATCCATGTAATAACAATAATGTAGTGGAATATTTTGTCTTCTTATGGTGTGTTATGTATAAGCCCAGAAATGCTCTACAAGAACACATCTTTCTGTCTTACCTATGGCAAGTGTTTGCTATCCAGTCAAATCTGGCTGTACATCTAAATGGAAAGTTCAAGTAGGTGCTTAGAATAACAAAAAACCCGAGCTATTTTGAAGGTGGTTCTATGAATCCTCAAGGAATGACCTGTTAGAAAACAAACATCCCCAAACCACCACACACACACAAATTCCAAACAAAACATACTACCAGATAGATCATGATGAACAGCAAACTTACTCTCTGTTACAGGCCCAACTACAACAAGCTCATAATGTATCAGGAATGCCATTAGAACAACAGGTCTAAGTGACCACAGTAATAGTCTATATCAGTTCTTCAGTGCATTGATTACTACTGTCCCACCCCTAAATGACAGCCACCATGCTCATTGAAAGCCTGGTCTGAAATGTTAAGAATTTTGTAAGCGTCTTTAGATGTTTGGTGATGAACTTCATGAGAGAAAAAAAAAAAAGAAAAAGAAAAAAGACAGCACCACGCACATTACTGTAATTTTCAAATTACTATCAACAATGCCACAAAACTCCCAGCCCCCAACCTGATGTCACTAAGCATCGGCCCCAGGGGAAAAACAAACAAACAAAATCGAAACAGAATTGCTCAGCGGTACTGTACACATACATTGTTTTGCTCATCAGCACCTGAGTGCAAGGCTTCATTTACTAGTGTTTCAGAGAAGTTGTTCACATTTCTTTTTAGATCATACTGAATAGTAACAAAACAGTAAGAAAAGCCAACTTTAAAAAAAAATATATTTTTAGGCTAATATGAACACTGACATCATAATTGCTGTATTTTAGTGGAATACAGCAATCCCTCATCCCTGGGACAGTGAATCTAAATGGTGATTAAGACCTTCAGAAAGAGATCCAGATCCAGGGACACCTAAAATATTTCCTTTTTCTTACATCAACACTACTCACCACTCTTTGAATGTCTCATCTTTTCTGCAACATTTTATACTCACTACAATTCCCATATCTTTCCATAGCCTTTTTATTTTGCTGTTTTGTTTTCCTCCAAGGAACTCCTTCCAGTTGTAAGATTGTTTAAATCTGCATTTAGGTCTTCACAAGAACCCAGTTACTCCATAAGCTGCTACATACATTCACTAGGGCTCAGTATGCTTTTAGTGTTCAGTGACTGAAAAATTTATCTGGAAAGAAAAAAGTGTTTCTTGAAGTCAATGCAGAACCCTAGAGGGCACATGAGACCCAAGAATTATCATCCTTTGTCCCCACCTCTTGCTGTTTAAGACATCAAAAAAAAAAAAGCCACTGAAAATTCCACTGGAAAAAAAAAAAGTCTTTTCCCATACCAATTCAACCCAGCCTAATTGAACAGCCTGATTAAAACACCCTAACTTTGGGCTCTAGAATTACATATTTATATTCAAGTTACTTCAACAGATACAAGAGCTCACCCATTATGCTGCTAACCTGTCACAGTGTATATTGCTATGTTCAGCTTGCACTGCACTGGATTACATCCTCTAACAGAGGAAGTACTTTTAAACTTATTAAATAAAACTTCAGTTCCACATTTTATTGTTTCATTACTGTGATCTGCTCTCAAAGACCCAAATCAGAGACTATAACTTATGCTTACAAATTAAGTACAGTTAAATACATTCTCAAAAAAGTAGTGATATTTTTTGTTGCTATGAGCCCCTCCTGCACCACAGCTTTACCAAAAGGTAATTGAAATGATGGAGGAGATTTATTAACAATAATTTTGCAAGTAATTTATTGCAGTAGGATGAATTAGTATTCATCCTACTGCAATGCAAAATGTTCTTGAGCTTGAGAGTTTAAAGCACAAAACTTGGCAACTTGAAATCAGTTTTAGTTGCAGGTAATCCTGTAAGTTCCCTCCCATATTTAAGAACCTTACAGTGGTTTACATTCTGCCATAGAGTACTGTCACTGAGTGCAAGTTAACAGAGAAAAGTTCATAGAGACTATCCACAAATACACATGAATAGTAGGGGGCAAAGTCAGAACTCCATTTGCTCTCATCCCAATTCAAGAAATTTGTTCTACTTAAGTGACCACATTCTTAAAAATTGCATAAGAATTTGTAGGAGGATAAAGATCACAGAGAGATAAAAATCTATGTCATCTACAAGTCCAATATAATTCTAAATATTTATGTTTTGACATGTCCTAACCTTTTTGGGGCAACTTGGTGCTGCACTGTACTGGGCACAGTACATAGTAAGGCAACAACCACTGTTACCAGGATAAGACAATGAAGGACCCTATCTCGCTTTCCTATTGCTTCACTATGTAAATAATCAATAAAACCTATTATGTTTGTCAAAGTCTTTAGTGAAGACTATATCTTAAAGTTTAAGAAGTTATGAAGGTGAAAAAATACAAAGATAAAGGTAAATATTATTTTTAAAAGTAGGAAGAGGAAGGAGACAATCATTTAACTAAAATAAGCAACATGGGATACTGGCATGCAAGTCTGTGACGACACAGATTCTTATGTTATCTACATGATATGATCCAAAGAAAGTCAACTGCTTTTGTCTTTGTTTTCATACTCAGCACAAGAAAGGTTTCCCATTAATACACTGTGCACTGTATTTCTCAAGGTGGAAACTCTAACCTTCTGCTAAAACCATCAAAGGGTAAATCCCATAATTTAATACATTTCTTGTGGTAGACAATCATAAAATATACAGCAATGATAGTTCCAGAAAAAGTTTTTTGGAAATTTTCCATGTTTGCTATTTTATAAGTCAGACATTAGGAGGCAGCAAATGGCTCAGAACCATGTGAGAAAACAAGTCCTGTAGGAAATTGGAAGTGTATATAGTATAGTAAGGAGTGGGAAATTAATTCAGATACAAAAACAACTTCTTGATATTCTCCAATTTAATCACATGTCAAGTTACAGCAAAGAAAATACTTTGGAAGCTATTTGCTAAAAAAATGGGGATGTAATTAATGGAAACCACACTCAAACTTTATATGGTTGACTTTGGATTTCTGTTAATATTAAAAGCAAAACAAATATCCTAGCCTGTTTTCCTACAGTAAGCTTTCTAACTTGATATCACAACATTGAATAAACATATGATATGCATAAGAACACAAAACAAATCACACCTCACACCATTTCATCTCAAACAGCTTCTAACTGAAACTTCAGTTTTTAATTATTTCCATGGCTATTTTACTTGAATAAATATAATTGAAAAGCCAATGTGGTTTTTCTAGAGCTTTATTAACAACCACATCTTAGCCAGCAATATTCATACCTCTCTACTATTCCTACCAGAATACAGCATAAGCCAAGCTAAAAATAACACAAGAATCCTTCTTAAAAAACAGTAAGAAAAAAACCCCAACAAATCCAGGAATTTCTACTCTGAGTGCCTACATTTTCGTAAAGTGGATGGTAATTTTTATATTGTGCAAGAAGGCAGCTGTTTTTAAAAGGCTTCCTGAATCAAAACACGAGTGGAGAAGTGAGAAACATTTCATATTTACAGACTTGCTTAGAATGTAAAGAGATTAAAACACGGGCTAGGTTTGCTCACATCTTTGAATATGACATGTAAATTAGTGTTTATTTAACAACCTGTATTATCATCAACACAGAACAATGCACTTATCTGTATCTGACTAAACAGTTATAGTAAGTAGCAGAGATAAGAAGAGTTAAGCCACATCAATATTTCACGGTAATATATGCATACAGCTGTAGAACAGTCTTACAATACAGAATTTATAATTAGCAAAATATTTCCACCTTTTCCACATTAATCTTGATATATGAATAACAAAACCAAGACATAAACTTACGATTTGTGAGGTGTCCACACTGTGCTTTGGTCTGAGGCAGTGGGAAATAATTACCACTAGGAAATCTGGTAAGCAGAAATACAATAAAAAAATAAACATTAGCATGCCAAAAAGAATAAACTCAGCTTTTCTGCAAGTATCTTTCCCCATAATACTTCACAGGCAAGTTAAAAAAAGAACCAAAAAAAAGCAAAGTTGAAAAAATATATATACACATTTAAAACACAGTCCAGCAGTGTTCAAGGATCCTTGCCTCTCAAACTTTAAAGCAGCACAGACAAATGTTGAGATGCCTATAATAGAACAAAAATCCGAGTTCTCAATCATTAGTTACGCAGTATGTGTCAGCAAGGAAGACAATTTCCAAAATAATGATTAATGTATTATCCAGATTTTTCCCCCTCTCTCTCTCTCTCCCTTTTCCCCTTCCCATTCAGGTGTTTCTTCTTATAAAATGCACATAGGTTTTTTCTTCCCTGTACCCTGACTCAGGCCTGGCTTTGAAATGCATTTCAATCTCTCAACACAGACTGCTTTCACTGCATTTAGAGTCCCACCAAGGCCCAGCTTTAAAAGCTACTGATTCTTTTTTTCTTTAGCCTTCCTCACAAAGGAAGGGTATTTTGTAAATTACCAGCTCGTTCAGATCAACAAAAGGTACTTTCATAGAAAGCCCCATTTGATTTTGCTCAAATTTGATTACAAGGATGGAGAAAAGGAAAGGAAGTCAAAAAGAAAAACCCCAGATGGCTTTTTCATTCATCTCAGTGAATGAGCTTTATCTGTGCCTTTTGAAACTGTAGCAGTGGAAAAGCATTTCTGTTGGCTTAAAAAACTTGACAAAAATTATTGGTTTGCCATTTCTCATGTAACTGCCATTGGGAACTGGATGAAAAGACTTTTTCATGGGATCGCCTGCTTGGATCAAAATAATGGAGATTAGGTATTTCATTATAAATTACAGTGGGAGATAGAGCAGGCTGTCATATTAATAGCAACCTGCTCATGGCCTTCAATGGTAGCTATTCTCCTAGACAAAGGACCAAGGGGGTTGTCTATTGAACTTGTACTTTAGGCCTGATCAATTTTCTATCATCAAGGCAAAAGGTGAGGTGACTAACAAAAGAATTCACACATGACTGACCTCATAAGCCTATAGATAAAACAGCTTAAAGAAACAAAACACATCCTGAAATTATGGGTGATAAACTGTATAAAGGAAAAAGAAGAAGAGAAATGATAGAAAAAGGGAAAGAAAGAGCATGTGGTCTATAATTCTCCCTCCCTTCTTAGGTGAATGGACATATTAAAAGCTACTTGTTTTCAGCTGCAGATAATTGCAGCCTTTGCTTTGCCATGTTCTGCCTTAAATCCTTCCATGTACTTTTTCCTCCAACACTGTTCCAGTAATTTCATTCACGAATAACCACAGTACTGAGTTTAATACAGAACTTAAGAGCTGTAGCCACACAGAGAAAGGATTACACATAACATTATGGGCAGAAAGGTGTCACACAGGCATTACATTTATAATCAAGTTACAGGAACAGCTATGATCCTTTGGGTTGGTATGCTTTTATTGTAAACCTTGCTAATTAAGTGAAAGTTGGACAAGTGAGTTATGTAACAGAACAGCTCTCAGCGCTTGAAAACCTTGACACCTTTTTCTTTCACTATGATGGCATGTAATTTTATAGTGTGCAAATCAGCATGTAAAATGCCCACAACATCACAACATATTTAGATACCATTACAAATATATTATCTGCCTTGCCATTGCTGCTTCCTAGGAGACCCTTCTACAACATTAGCATTAGGCTTTGCCAGTCAGCTGCAGATAGAGAGGATCAAATCCTCGCTTTCCTGAAGCCAGATATATAGCAGCAAAATGTTTGCTGATTACTGTCAAGATCAAGACTTCCTCCAGTTTACTGTACAGACAGAACAGTTATATACAACAAACTATTGTTTCTGATATGGGAAATTTCATCAGGGCAAAGATGTAACAAATTACAGTGCTCAACTAAGGCAAATTTATAGAAGTATGCAAATATCTCTGTTTGAAGGTCAAAACGCAGCTAAGGCACCAAGAACTCCCCTTACATACTGTTAACAGCAGCTCACTTGTAAATGGCACCCAGCAGTCTACTTTCCTCACATCAGGGGAGAGGATAGCAGCCTAGAATTTGGTTTCAAATCCCAGCTACACAACTTCCAAGAGGTCAGCATGCACTGAGTTTTCTGAAATATTTAGGAATTTCTCCTTTCAGCCCTACCAGTGCAGTGGTACTCCAATTTCAAAAGCAAAGCTAGCCACTGATTCATGGTGCTCTGTCACAGATCCACCTGCCTGCATAACAATATGTAAAGGCACTGAAATAATCAAGGCTAAAAATGAACACTTTTTAGTAAGGCAAGATTAAAAAAATTAAAAAGCAGCTAGGCAGAACACATGGGAGGCTACAAACTGGTGCAGAGGAGGAACTTCTGAACCGCAACTCTGGTGAACTGTTGAATCTTAGACAAAGTCCTACTGAAAAGAAATGTATGCTCATTATTACACAGAGAGATTAAATAACTCATTGGAAACACCATTTCTGGAAGACAAGATAAAGACAGACAAAACAACAGCACGTGGTGTTAAGCTCTCTCTGCCAATACAAAAAAACCCTGAGAATCACTGCCAGAGCACATACCTCCAAGTAGCTCAAATATGTGACATTTTATCTGAAATTAGATAGTAAAAGCCCTAGTGATAACAGTATCTTCCCATTATACCAGAGATGCACTGATGATTACTAAATGATTAGCAATTAATCCCAACTTTACATCTCATACAAGGGGCTTTACTGAGTAGCTCTTATAATCATTGTAGATAACTCTCTGAAAGTATGAGCTCTTTGCTCAGTAGCAGTGAGAACAGAAAATTTAATATTAAGAGCTATTTGAAAAAAAAAAAAAGACATTCAAGACATTGCTCACACAGCAATAAAATTTTGTTAGAGCATCAGTATGGTGTGAGTATCCCATATTAAAAGTCAGAAGCAAGGCAACATACCAGAAAGGTATATAGGTGCAACCAGACTCTTCAGAATAACTAAGCAAGCACTGATGGCCAGGAAGACAGACAGACTTGACCCACAGAACATCTCAGTCAGGACACAAGTAATTCACAGCCTTGCAATGCACACTGGAGAATTAATCAAAAGCCAATTACATGGTCATCTGGGGTTTTTTTTTCCCTGTTTTGCTTTGCTTGTTTAAGCAGGTCTCTGCTCACATCCCTGCACTATAACTGAGATGAGCCTTAACAGTAATTGTCCATGTCTTCACATTCCATTGTCCTCACATGCCTGCCTATAAAGAGGCTTCCTTACATCTGGCCATACTACTGCTGCATATGTTTATCTCAGAGGCAAGAAGGAACAGGAAGGCAACTCCAAACCCAGTCCTGTTGCTCAAACAACTGTGCTATTTATCTAGAAGTGCACGCTGCATTTCCACTCGACTTCTCCATAATGATGAAGTATATTTGCCCAACTACTTGCTCTGTAAGCTAAAGGGCTATTTTTGTATTCCAAGTTTGGCTCCTGCTGAACACCTACTTCTGGGTAAAAGCACCAGTATCTGTCATAAGGAGACAGAATTAGTAATATTTGAAATTATTTTTAAACTTTAAAGCACTGTTGATGTAAAAGTTTAATTTTTTATAATTGTCAAATAGCAAGCCCCAGTAATAACTGGGATTGGTATCACCTAAAGAAGTTTTAATGAGAATTTCTGAATAGCTATTTCACTTTTGAATAATATGTTATTCTAAATTAATCATGTAAATAACCAAAGCCCTTGCTAAGCTCATCTTGTACATTCTGTGGTCTTGAAGGCACTTGGTCTGTTTAGGAACACCAATTCCAGGGTAATAGAGTCATTGCCAAAGCTAATGAAAGTAATTCAAAGTGTGTGCTCTAAGACATATCCACCTAGGCAACAGAATTAGCAAGCCAAAACAATCAAAACCTCAAAAATAACTCCCTGAATATAAAAGTCAGAAAAGCTGTTTCCATTGGCTTCTGATGACTTTTGTTCAAGACCTGTTTAAATTGCTCTCAGCTTTCAAATCACAAATTCATTGTCACAGTTTCCTCCAATTCATAATCTCAGCCCAAGAGACCTGTACAACAAACAATGTCTGTTAACCCAGTGGCTATCAACTACCCTATTTGTCACAGACACTTTGAAGAGTAATTTATAGTTTCTCTCCTTTAGGGTTGTAGGAGATTCATTATCAGCTTTAATTGTTCTAGGCAGGAATAAAGCTAGTAAGTGTAAAGATTCTGTGTAAGATTTTAAATCTCTGTGGTTGCTAAACCCAAGCAGCATTAATAGCATTCAAAGAAGCATCAAAGAAAGTTAAAACAAACTTATCTTGTGACTTCTAACCACAAAATTATAAATGTCTGCTAAAGCAGTTCAGATAAAGCAGACTAACTAATAAGACAACCAGAGAGTTCTCTGCCAGTAACTTGCTCCCATATACACAGTAAAAGTTCTGTTTGAGTGCTGTGGTTCATTTTGATTGCTGCACTGTGGTACATAGAGTGACTTGCTGGGAAGCCATTCCCAGAGCACTCCGGACACTAAAGTCGGGGTACGGTATTATCCTGTCACCTAAAGGAAGGCAATGCAAGTCAAGGAGCACAAGTGTGGTTTACTCTAGGTGTGAAACTGTACTTAGGAGAGGCTCCCTCCACACTCACCCCATCCAAGGTCTTTTTTTAGTTTCCTTTGCAAACAGGGAATATATTGTTCAGAGAATGTATGGAACACCCAATGCAGATGCTTCCTGAAAAAACACTCAGTTCCAAAAGGGAGGTTTTAGTTGCCTATCTCAAACATAGTAAAAAATCTTACCCAATCTGAGCATTAAATAATTTCAAATTAAAGTGTCTTTAAATAAAAATTTCAAAATACAAAAAGATGAATCACAGATTTGAGTGAAGAAGACCCAATGAAAAAAACAGTTGCTTGGACAACATGTTATATCAGTAACAACCTGTAAGTTATTGAAAGTAGCATCCAAAACAGATTTGTCTGCTTTGCCCCAGGTGGGGGCAAGCGTACCAGGCACTTCAGGAAAATGTACTTCTATGTTTGATTCAATTTTCAATTTTTTTTTTCTTTTAGCAAAAAGGAAAATTTAAAAAAAAAAGTGATGCTGATATCTCCAATACAAAAGAATGCTATAAATTTGGATGAATAAATTAAAGTTGTAGTCATCCTGGGTAGAAGTTAACTTATTCATTGATTTCAAGCATTGGATGTAAACATCCAAAAGTTGAAACTGTCAAATAGGTATGACAGAATAGTATGAGCATGCAAGGGCAGCACCAGAGAAGTGAGCAAGTTGAGGTACAGTTAGCAAGAGACAAAGGCCAAAAAGAAATTCTACAAATACTCTGAATAGTTGAGGAAGACCAGGGAAAACTACTGACTGGTCAGCAACTTGAAAGTGAAAGTATACTTTGTGCACATTTTGTCAAGAAGTCTGAAGTATTTGCTGCTTTCTTGACAGTTGTCACTAAGAATCTCCGTTGTAATCAACTGGATTCCACAATTAAAAGTCACCAAAAACCCCAAACCAAAACAAACACACACAATATTAGGGCAGAATAAGGAAAGATTAAGAAAAATACATAGGTCAAATAATTCAAAGTTAGCTAGGGCTATTAAATTTACCCAAAGTCTTAGAGAAGTGGATGAAATATCCGAGTTGTTACTGCTTAGAAGCCATTATCATTAGAATTATTTTTGATAGCATATGGGCACAAAAGCCTGTAAAAATAGAAAAAAATAACACCTGCTTTAAAAGGAGGAGGAAGTTACAGCCTGGATACTCTATTTTTACAGGTTGTAAGTTGCTTAAAAACTGGAAATTACTAATGGAGCCTGAATTCATCACAAACAAGGCATTACAAGGTAACAAACCTCATCATATTGGAAATACTTGATGTTGCACTTCATGATTTTAGGAAAATTTTTAGCATCATCACACAGGACTGTTTCCTGGTCTAACCAAAAAACATCATCCAAAGCTATTGACAAAAAAAACCAAAACAAAACACCCCAAACCCACGCTACAAGTATCATATTGGAAGCCTTATAGACCAAATATACCCTGAATATTACCTGAAATTACTTTTCTGAAATTACTAATTGCTTTTTAGTTATGAACATTGCCTGCAGACTAAAAATAAGGTGCTGTTAATTTGAAAGAGAAGCAGTCTAAAAAAATCCACAAAGACTGAAATATTGGATCTTATTGTGCTGTTAATTTGAAAGAGAAGCAGTCTAAAAAAATCCACAAAGACTGAAATATTGGATCTTATTCTAGAAAAAGGTTGCAACAGCCCCCCAAAACAACAGAAATAAGCACTTAATTTCTAGAAATTGAGTTAGAAATTGAAGATTAAAAAAAAACCACACACACACCAAAAAACTCCACAAAAAGACAAACTTTGCTGAATTAAAGACAGATGTGCAAGGAAAACAGACAATCCCAGAATAGCTTTGGAAACTAGTTAGAATACTGTTCTAACTAGAAAAATGTCTGTCAGAAATGGTTTATGTTTATATATGTCTTATATTTAAGACAGTTCCTTAAGGGTTTTTCAAACTTTTTTCACCCTACTATTTTATCTTAAAATAAACCACAAAAGTAGCTGAAAATATAATTTCAACAATTCCTGTTAAATCTTTTACATATATCAAGATTTAATGTAACTTGTCCTCAAACTTCAGAAAGTTAGAGTGCTCTCTAAGACAATTCAAATATTTTTTTCCCATTGTACCCTTTTTATAGGATATAAACGTAGCTCTCTGGATAACCTTTGGCCATGCCAACCTTAAGCCAACAGAGTGGTCTCATGGTGTTCTTTAACTGAACTTCTATGTTCCAGCCTGACACAAGTGATTTCCACATTGTGACAACTCCAGTTTCAATTACCATGACAACATGAACACATAATTATATACATGCATTGAAAGCAAAAGTAGAGGAGTGGAAAGCATCCAGAGAAGTTGGTGTGTGCGCCTGCATGCTAAACAATAAAAATAAAACCCCACAAACACAGTCTGGAATGCATTTCTTTTAAATTTATTTTACAGGGAAACATAGTAGTTAGCAAAATATGAAGTAAATTTATGTGAATTTAATGAAACATCAATTAAGTTTGAAGTAATCATATTATTACATTTTTCAATTCCATTAGAAAAATCTCAGAAGTTAACTAAAAATAAGTTTTCTACACAGTTCAGATTTTGAATGAGATATATAACTATAGATACTTGTCAGGTTGATAGGTACTGATTTGTGTTAGTGGTTTCACCTGGGAATTTATTATAAAAATAAATGAGTTAATTAGGATACGCACACAATGAAAATTATGAGGTGATTAAAAAACCCTTTTTTGGTAAATATAGCTTTCCTGTATTGGAATAATGAGCTTAAAGAGCTATTGAGCAAGGATCAGAAATCCATTAAGAAAACAGTCCAGTTCATCAAGTTATATCTGTGCAATTTCACTCAGTGACATCTAGTTTTTTGATGCAGAAAAAAATACCGTTGCTGTAAAAAAAAAAAAAAAATCAAAGTGAAATGGAGTTTCTCCTAGGATACAGAATATTTCACCATTACAAGCTCTGGCTTTGTCAATACATGGGATTGGGCCACTGCTTCCAGAGTCAGGTCAGACACTCCTTGTCAGTAACACGTATTGCTACCGGTGTTTCGAAGCAGCTTCGATACTTGTCAGAATGTCCTTCAGAGCGGGATGCAGAAAAAAAATCTGGCACAGGTACGAAAACTTTAAACAAGCTTATGTTCGAGGGGTGGGAGAGGAATTCAGGAGGATTATAGTTCATTTAATTGAATGATAATATTCTCCTGGACCATTAACAAGCTACACTCTTTCCCTTCATATGGCAGCCAGGAAATGAATTATTTTTCTAACTTGACTGTACCAAGCCAAAGAACACAATTCACCAAATTAAGTAGGATCACTTGGCCAGGCAAAATATTCAAACTACAAATCATGTTGTAAAAGAAGTAAAAGGAAAAAAATAAAATAAAAAAAAAAAAAAGAGAAAGAGAGGAGGATCAGGAAAGTTTTCAAAATGTTTGATCAAGACTAACAGCTTTGCAAACAAAGAATACTTGTCAAGTACCTTAAACAAATCAGCATCCCAAAAGCTATAATATTTTTCAAACTTTCTGTTAAAGTTAGGTAGATCCATAATAATAGATATCAATGTTTCAGTCTTAAGGAAATTTTCTATCATAGGTAAGACTAAGGTAATCAGCATGAATTTCTAATAAAATCTATTCTGAGGAGTGATTTTATGTGTGTGCACATAGCAGCTAACATTAACAAGCTATAAACACGAATGCTTAGTTTTAAAAGAAATTAACTAAAAAGCATCTTGCTTGGGAAGTCCATTTAGAATACCTCTTAAAAAGTGTTCACTAAATACAGGTTTAATGGTTTTCAAATCCACTGAAAAGTTGTTGCATTATCCAAGCAAACAAAACAATTAAAGAAAAAAGGGAAATCCATTAAGACTGCAGTCTCTGAAGAGATGATAGTACAGTAGGCTTCTCTTGAATTAGAAAACTACATTTAGTATGCATAAAACTACAAAATGGATACACCCAAATTATTCTATTACCAGTAATATCGAAGGAAAGCTTACTTACACACCAGAACTCCCCCCTCCCAAGAGTATAGGGGGATGAAAAACCAAATTATTGTTTGAACATATAAACTGATTTAAATTGCCTGCTGAAACTACTACAAAGAAGCCCAACATATTCAATAATTTAAGAACATATCAAAAGATATATATTTAAAAAAAAACCAAACAAGTACTCACTTCTGAATTGGACAGTGTGAACAGGACAAACCAAAATCCCACATCCCTTTCAACTCTACAATGGGTCCTGCAGGACAAGCGTTTGCTTTAGCAGCATGAGTGTGCTTGAGTTCGATTGACTGATTACAACTGGCAACAACTGTGACTGGGGAAAGGCAGGAGCGGGCTCACACCTTGTGCTTTTTGCTGCTTCCCCTCTCAGTAGTTCTGTGGATTTCAGAGTGCAGAAAATAAACAAACAAAGCTGTGTTCATAGTGCACCAACTCAGCTGTAGCACCAAGTTCCAGTGTTGAAATACATCGCACGTGAGAAGTTTTGTTTCTTCCCACTGGCACAGTTCTGATCCTATGTCCTCTGCGTGGAACTCCCAGCTGAAGCCTGGCAGTAGGTCCTTATAATGAACTTGCAAAGTTAGAGAACTCTCCTTTGCTACCTTCTTTTTTTTTTTTTTTCTTCTTTATCCTTACTATTACTGGATTTTCTTTGGTAATTTTTAAGTTTATGACAGAATTTCTATACTTGGATAGTCCTCTGAATCTTGAGCATTCCCTAAGCACTTCCATGGAGTATTTAAAAGAAATAACATCTATTCAGATGGCTGCATTTACAGTAGAGCTTCAGTCATTACCACTCAGGTCTAATTTCTCCTTAAAGACTGTTTCAATGTATCTAACAATTTTATCACACTAATGAATGAAAAAAAATTGCTACTTTGTAAATGGTGACAGAAACAACAGCTTTATCTCAGAGAAAATAGTGAATTTAACAAGTTTTCTGATTTATCACATCAAATTTTCTATTCTCTGTGCACATGAGGTAATGTCTATTCCTATCCTATAAGCTATAAAGCTTCAGTTACTTCTGTTGTTGCTTTTTATGAGTAGGTTTTTGACGTCCAGCAGGTTCCTACAGTATACAAGAGACACAGAGGTATTTTACTTGCATGAACAATTCAAGGGTTGGGAATAGGCAAAGAACTGGGTGATCCCATGACCTTACAGGAAACCTTGTTTAATATTTTTCAAGTTCTTAACACTTTTACAAAGGGATTTGGAAAGTGCATGTGTAGCTGTAATTGAAGATGTTTCTACCTACAGCATAGAGACAGAGAAAATACGTCTTTCAAAGATACTAGAATTCACTTTTTCCTGTTCTCCTGCCAGTATCACCCTCAACGTGACACATACTATAGTCCTAAGGTTTGCTCTCCTTCCTCTATATACAGACTTTCAAGATAAGTGTTACCTCAGAAAAGGACTCCTTTTTATCTTTAGGGAACTAGAAAACAGGACCACCTGTGTTGGTGATGAGGTGTTTCCAGCTGGGGCTGCTGAGAGCCTCTGTGAGAAGAGGTTGTTTCCAGTTTTAACTGGTTCTAGTCAGTTCCAAAGTCCCTTCTCACCTCAGGGCCCAGCTGAGCTTCTCAGTCACACAAAGGGTGCTGCTGGTAAAGTGACTGAAGAAAGGGCAAAACAACATCCAGAATTGTTTTTGTCACAGGATTGAGGAAAAAAAGTTTAAGAAACAGCCTTGTCAGTGTCCAGGTCGGTGAAAGAGGAGAGAGGGGAAGGGGTGCTGCAGATGCCAGAGTACTGGCCTTGCAGCTCTCAGGGAGACTGTGGTGGAGCAGGCTGTTCCTCTTTCTCTCTTACAGGATCATAGTATGGAGAGTGACTCTGAAGACCTTTTATCTAAAAAGCTGCTCTCAGGAAGTGTCAATCTGTACTGTTGGACAATTCTAATGGGATAATGAATTCAAAAGTTTTGCTTTTTTCTATACAGCAGATTGCTCTATGTTGTAACAAGTAATTTAATCAGATCCTGAACTATCATTTGTAAAAGTTTTATATTCACTTGGAATTTTAATTTGCTTGTCAGAGATATAGTTAGTTACTAATGCTGCCAAAAAGGTGTCTTGGACACAAAAATGTTAAGGTAAAATTGCATTTGGCAAATGCATCACATTAGTGTTGCCAAGAATGCTTGGCATCCATTGCATGCTGAGAGGGGAAGAGGGGATTGTGGTCAGATTGTGACAGTCCCTCTCTGCTGCTCCTTCCTCCTCATGCTTTTCCACTGTTCCAACATCAGTCCTTCCCAAAGACTGCAATCCTTTAAAAACTGCTCTTGCACCATTCTCCACAAGCTGCAGTTCTTCCAGATAAACCTGGTCCAGCGCAGGCTCTCCACAGGCCACAGTTTGTTCAGGGAATATCAGGGAATATCTATCTACCTGGTGGATATTCCCTGCATGTACCTTGTAACTCATAAACAGAGAAACTGAGAATGTATCTTCAGCTGTTACTGAAAAGCAAGGTCCTTTATTTTCTGTCATTCTTCTCCACTTCACTGAGAGAAGATTTTACCACATACAGACCTCGTAAATGATGGTCTGAAGTAAATCCCACAAAAGAACAATGTGGAAGAGTACAAAGATAGCATGCCAGGGCATTTATCTCTTCCACTTAAGTCTAGAGACACAAAGTAAGTATATGTATGTAATCTCCCAAAAGGCTGAAAAGTTCAAGTCATACTTACAGACAATCCCAATGGCTTAGGATGCTGCCTACAGATGGTGTGCTCTGGCTCTGAAAATCAATTAGGGAAGAGAAGTGTCTTTTTTGCACCCCGTGTTTGGATACACTTGAGATTTTTTAATAAGGAATACTGAAACAGAACTCAGACTTCTCATGTATACTAAGTCCAGAAATTGCTGGATGAACTGCATCACATTAAGAAAATGCTCTCCAAATGGTTCGGTACAATAAACAACAGATCAGAAAAAATTAATAGGTCCATTTCTGAGAAACAGGAACAAATCAGAAAAGCATACTTCCCCACTCAAACACGGCTCCCTGTAATGTATAAACATAGTTGGGATAGTTACAACAATGTGTTATAACTGGGATTATAGACTTTACATAGTAAATGGTCTCAGCAAACATTTGGATTTTTTATTCATGCAAAGCCATAACCTCAAAAGATACTAAAATTTTAGGCAGTGTAGTTTGGAGATATACCAAGCACAAATTTGATTACATAGGAAAAAGATTAAAATATTCTACTTGTTGGACAGATTTAAAGTTTTAGTAACTCATTTTTAACAAGAAATTTAAGAAAATGCAGATACAGTCAATCGGCATAGTCCACTCAATGCAGAGTGGTTCTAACCCTGGGCCCTACCCTCACTTCCCTCCATAAATCATTTATTTCCTTGAAGAAGATGTATTCAAATCCACAAAAGTAGTTTAGGTACATCACCCCTCAGTCATTGTATCTGTGATTTGAAAACAGCATTGTAGATCGTGAGTTTAAGCTTCTGAAATTGAGAGAAGTGGAGGTGTTGAACTTTTATCTGAATTTATTTCTACAAACAAAGCAGTTAACTATCTGATAATTACATGAAAATTCAAACATGGCCTACACCCTAGTTTTAGCTTACCATATCACTAAAAAAATGAGAAAAGTTCTTCCTTCTAAGTATAGAAACTGTCATGTGATTTATAATAGCCCCCTCATTGTAGAGAACCTTGATTCTCTATACAAACTTGTGATTGTCTGTGTAAGGACAATTAAAGAAATTCAGAATTCTCAATGTTTTCTTTAGATGAGCTGACTGGCTGTGAAAGCTGTTAGACTGACAGCTCTGATAAGTGAAGTCTCTCTTCTGAATTGATACAGTACAGAGTAGCAATGCAATTTTTGTTCACACTCTCCCGGGTATGTAATTTATCCTTGACCTTGAGAAGTGCCTGTTTAATCATTAGCCTCTCTACTGAAACTGCTAACAAGAAAGGCAACCACTGTGGCACAAGGCACCTCTTCATTAGGGAGTAGACTGAAAAAGAGCATCAGCTCATGGCAGCACAGAACACCACATAGCAAGAACTCTTCTATGTGTAGCTGATCCTCATCACTGAAAGTAACACCAGCACTGTCAGTAATATAGTTTATACAATTACAGACTCACTTTTTCTTTGGTTGACAGGGTAGAAATTAAAATCACCTAAAACTTAAGGTAATTAAGGGAACTATGGCAAGAAATACCTGGTTATTGAAGCACTTTATGCACACTGTCTCTGTAAATGGCAATCAGCTATGAAGTTCTTCACAGATGCATATTCTTGCTATTTATAAAACTGAATAAGGTATGAGACATTTGGTTTTGTTTTCCTCTTTAGAAGTATATGGTACTCTTTCAATGTTTGATACAATATTTTTGGAAAAAAAATCCCTGCCCCAAGTCATCTGTGTTTTGCTGCGCAATTAAAAAATACTAATTATAGAAGAAGAAGAAAAAAAAAAAGATCTGGAATGGATATGAACAAGCAACATGCAAATTTGTTGAACATATCACTCTGTTGTTCATCAACAATGCACAATTTTCATCTCAGATAGACAATGTCACTATTAAGAAGAAGAGAATCTACAAATACCATAAAAGTATGTTTAACAAGACATAACTAGCAAGACCCAGTCTTAAAATTCTTAGCTGTTGGTAACTGTCATAGAAGAAACAAGCATGAAATATATCTGTATAGTTTCAGTCTTTTAATTCAGAGGAGGTAAGGGTGAAGAAGCCAAAAACGTTTTTTCTTATATTAGTGATGAAAATAGAAGAAAAAAGGAAAAAAAAAGAGGAAAGGAGGCAGAAAAGTCAGACTTTTTAAAACCCAAAGTTCCATTTAAATGATATCTATAATATGTGAGATATTAACACTGTGATATGAAATTTATCATGTGAAGTGTCTACACACACTATTAAAACATTTTATTTTAACAAAGAGATTTGAATTGAATGCTTCAAATTTGAATGTGCATGAGTAGAACAGAAGTAAAGCTTTTCTGGTCACCATTTTGTAATTGTAGGTGAAATTCATACTCTGTGACTGCAAAAGAGAGCAGGGAACACTTCCACTAGGAATCTCAATGGGATTTTTATTTATAGTCTTGTTGTGGAAAATGTAGTGAATACTGGTATTTGAAATTCTGTGTCTCCTGCAAACTGTCAGTGTTGGAATTTCCTTTCCTAAAAGTATGTATTTGATATCTGGGCTTCTTCTCCCCTCCCCCTTCCCCTGAATTAATGTGTGTGTGGTTTTCCTTTTAACCCCCAGCCTTTTTAATTTAAATAAAACTCTGCAATGAAAAAAAAAAAAGGGAAAAGAAGATGATCACAGGATGTGAAGATGCCATTCTGGGAACTAGCAAGCAGTCTCAACAGTAAAAAAGCCAAGTGATCTTTCAAGTGGGCTATTACTGTAGTTGTGGGAGCAGAATAATGAAACTGAACAGAATAATTGGCCTAAATATCTGGTTAGAGGGCTGGTACAGAGAAAAGAGCATGAAAGGCTCTACTAAAACCACAGAAAGGTGGGTGTTCCTGCAATCAGCACAGAAGAAAAAAAAAAAAAGCATTGGAGAAGTCTGTAAACTAAAGAAGAGGGGGAGGGGAACCATTGGAAAGAAATCTAAGCAAAGAGAGGAAAAATACCCACTAAATCTGAAAGTCTTGGGGGAAAAGAAAGCAGTTGATTGTATTTGCTGACATTCCAAGGATGGCAGTTGGGAAACAGCAATCAGAGGTGCAGTATCAGGATATACATAATATAAAATAAATATGGATGCCTGGCAAGATATATGAAGGGAGATTTTTATGTATTTTTAAAACAAGGATAAAGACACAGGTTGCTTGAATAGTCTTGTATAATGAGATATTATTAAAAGAGGGTCTTCAGCTATCATTGCATAGAGAAAATAAACAACCATCCTCTCTAAACTGGTCATTTCCATCAGGTGAGGACTTAGCAAATGACTTCTGAAAAGAAAAGCAGTGAAATCGGCATGCTAAGATGTTATGACCATCCATGTTCAAGACAACACATTTTATGACATTAGAAAGTATCTGAAGATATAAGAGCCAGTTTAACAATGCTATATATCTATGTGTTAGCAATGCTTTATTATTGAAATTAAAAAAATAAGCTTCTTACACTGTACTTGTGAAAGTAACTCTGTAAGTTATCATGGACAATCCAAACCCAAATATATCCTATTTACAGTTCTGATGACAGAAACACACACAATGCAGTTAATACTCCTGTTGTTAATAAATGATGATTATAGTGACAGTATCAATAGATAGATGAAAACTACAATGACAATGTAATACCTTCAAAAAACTATAGCAAGGTATTATCTGTGTAATTAGCACTCCAGATTTTAAGTAGTATAGCAGAAAGTAAGTGGCTTATCATTGGCTGGCTTGTATGAAGAGTTCCTTAAATAATACACAGATCAAGACCTATCAGTCCTAGAGGCTTCATAAACACAAGGAGCATGAGAGTGGTAAGGACCTCAATACTGAGAAACATGGCCCAAAAAAGACAAAAACTACTGCAAGTTTCAAGCATTTACAAAAAAAACCCAAACCAGTGGAAGTGGTTCATTTATACTTAAGAAGTCTATATGATATTTTGAATAGTAATCAATATGGTAACAGCTAAATAAAAGCAGCTTCAGGAAAATGATTTAAAAATATGTTAATATGATAAATATGTTGAGAAACAAATATGTTTCTAGGTCAAGATGCAAAATATACAGCAAGAGGTAATATCCTTTATTAGACTGGCTGTGATGATTGGGAAAGAAAGACATGGTTTGGGGTGCAAAAGCCTTTGCCTAAAGCCCTGAAGCAATCTCTGTTTTTTTTTAATTCTTCCAAAAAAAAAGTGATACCACCTCTTTCCATGAAAAACTTGCTTCACATACATCGTTTGACGATCATAGCTACAACAGTACTACCAGATTAAATAAGCAAGTGACCAAGCAGCCCTCTCTTGGCAAAGAGTCAACATTAGGCATTCAACACAAAGTACAAGGCTTCTTTTTAAATTCATAGAATAAAGCAAAAAAACCCTCTTCTTTAGCCATTTAAAATCTTTCCTCATGGGTCTTTTGAGCTGCTACCTCCATAATGCATCACACAGTTGCACCCAAGCTGAGAATGAACAGTTTTCAGTGGAATTAGGTCTCATGAAATTTCATGCAACTCACTCAGGATGGATGCAACGAAAAATAAAATCTAAAACAAAATGTAAGGAATATATAAGGAAAAATCACATAAGACCATTTTTGGTTTATGTAACTACAAATATAAAGGCAGCAAGAACATTAAATGAAGATCCTCAGTGATAACTATGCAACATCACTTCTGTCTCTTAACTGTAGGTTCAGTAATAATTACACTATTAATTTTCTTGGAGGTATGTCTCCTGTTAGACAATTGCATTTATTTAAGAACAACTGGAAATAATATAAATAGCATCTGGTGCTCTCCCTTTGATCTCTTTTACTTTCTACATCACTAACTTCTGCTGTGCATTAAATGGAACACACACAAGGGACAGCATCACTTGAACAAACTACTACCATTATAATTATGATGAAATTTTTCAAGTAAGCATATTTCATCTGACTCTAATGATTATGCTCTTAATAATCTATTTTTGCAAAGATAATAACACAAGTCTCCATTTCTGAGAATTTTCAATAATGACAGTGCTGCAGCTTGCAAGCAACTTCGTCACACTGAGAATATCCAGTGAGAATCTCATTAGATAAAACTAATTAGCAAGTTTTATTTCAGAAATGCTCAGATAGTAAGACCGAAGCTTTTATAAATACATGTTTTTATCACTGCTTGTACTACAATGGCCTCTAGAATTTTATCTTAGGTCAGGACTCTTATTAGCCAGATATGGCATAAAAAAGGTCTAAAAGTAGAAATTCAGGGTAGAAAGACAATGGGTTTAGTATAAGAAACTATTTTTCAGTTCAGTGATTATGTTAAGTCTAATCAAGATGAAAAATAAAAGAAAATTCAAATTTCATGCAGAGAAGTCATGAAAAAAAAATAAAATCCCAGGTCCATTAAAATCAATGGCACAACTATCCCTGACTCCTTACATGGAGCAAAAACTTCACTGAGTTGCTCAAGGTCATACACAAATTCTGTGCTATAGCCAAGAGCTGAACATCACTTTAGGAGTACCCAGCACAAACATTAGTAACTGACCTTATCTTCTATCTTCTTTTTGATAGCTAATGGCTTCCTGAAAAAGCTTTCTGGTAATATTGTCAGCTTAGAAGGTTGAATCACAAAAAAAAAAAAAAAAAGTTACTTGGCTGAAAAGAAAAACAAATGAAACCCAGCAAAAATCTACACTGCAGCTTTGCTGACTCTGTGTACCACAGTCATGACTCTTATTAAGAGATTCTACTTCCCACCCAGAACTGTTGAGGGTTACATATGATAAAGCAATTTAGTAAATAATTTGCTGAATCTGGGCACCTGGAGCTGGTACTGTATTTAGTTCACTTTTCCCATGTAGTTAACTGATAATCTACTTCATAAAAGAAAGGTAAAAGCATGGTGTGAAATAAGTGTGCAACTCCCAGAAAACTGAAACCTGATGGTGCTAAGATTGCACATCAGTGTGGTACCAGGTACCATCTAAAAATGCCCAATTTCCCTCTATGGGGTTTGCATTCAGGGCTGTATGCCCTTAAGCAACAGTAAAACCATTACCATTGCAGAGTTTAACTGTAGAAACCTGACAGCATCTACATAAACTTCCATAAAGCTAAAGCATCTTCAGTCATTCGCTAACCAACCTAAATACTAATGAAATTCTAAGCATATATTAATAAGGCATTTTACAAGAGAGCATTCCCACATGAGGTTACAATCTCAGTCATAGGATTTACGGCCAAAAGAAACCTGTATGATCATCTTGTCTGACCTCTTGCATTGCAATGTCTGCAGAATTTCCTTAAACGAGCAGTGCTTCCCAAGTAAATGTGGGATATTCTACTGGACTGACTGAAAGAAGCGAAATCGAGATGTGTAGTGATAGAAAAGATCAATGTTATTATTCATATACAACATTTTTTTATGCTTATTCATATATACAGGAGAACAAGGAATAACAGATTGGGAGTTCTAGTGCTTTAACTCCTAATTTGTAATTTATCAACTTCTTATATAACAGCAGTGAGGGAGAGCAGTTTTTGGAAAAACAAGAGTTTCACAGAACTGTTATGTAACATTGCAGAAAAGTATATTGTAAATAATTAATACAAATGAAAGAACTGAGGGATCTTTTGGCAGGGATTAAACATAAAAAGGACAGTGATTGGCCTCAGTCTTTCTGTTGATCCAAAATCAAGAGTGTTTATGTCTCCCAGAATTTCTGTAGGGCTTTTACTGTTTTACAAGTTTTGAAGTATATTGTCTCTTGAAGGTCTTTTCCAACCTAAGTGATTCTATGATTCTAAAATATTAAAAAGAAATTAGGAATAGTTACCTCTTTTAAATGGACAATTCATTATGGTATTTCAAGCCTGGGAGTTATCACTCTTAGTTTTGAGATACAGAATCATTTATCTGTGCTTCAAAATGACTATTTCAATAGAAATTATCACTTTGTGTCAAGCAAAATTTTATTAAGGTTAGATTAAAACAAAAAATATCTCTGACAATTTATTGCAGCAAAATAAACTGGAATATAAAGGAGATGCTCAAGTACATTTTAAAAATTAATAATGTGCTACCTGGCTACATCAAGTTATTGCATAAGCCATCACTTTGCACTCATCAGAAGTCAGCCGTCATCCACCATCACAAAGCAGTTTCATCTTCCTGAGCCTTCAAAATACTGATAATGGAAATCATCCCTGTAAACAAAAAGTGAGAACTTCCTCACAAGTAATTTTTTCAGAGTTAATTTAGATTTTAATCCTTTTTGATAAAACTGATGTTGAACTTTCACTGACTAAGCAGATCATGGGAGGAAGTTGCTTTGAAGATCTATAAACCAAACTCATCTCTGGCCAAAGCCTGTCCAGTACTGTCAGCATGGTACTTGAGAAGGGAATCCGACCCACATTCTGCTTATCTTAACATACAAGGTTTCTCTAAATCACCAACTTTGCTTTTGGAAGAACACCTGCAGAGCTTTTTCCACAGAGTTATGAAGGAATTGATACTCTCATCTTATATTTAGACCCATTCAGAGTGTACTTCTGCATTTCCAGAGTGGGGATGGGGGGTGATAGGTACTTGAACTGCAGACCAATGTAGGCAACATCTTTATATCTACTCAAGCCATAACATAAACAGCATAGGGAAGTCTCTGGGTGTGAAGTTGCTGAAGCTTTAGAGCAGGGATGTTTAAAGGCATCTGAGGAACATCAATAACACCATCTCCACCATGTCCAGCAGTCAAAATACACAGTGGGAAGCAAATACAGGTTTTGGATGTTTGTTACACACTTATTGCTTCATGTTTCAGGACAGGGACCAAAAAAAATTCCTATTTGCTATTCTAAAGCATAGGTTAAATGTTTATTTTAAATAAAGATAAGGATTCAGTTTCATGCTTCCTCACAAAAACACGAGCCTTTCTAGTTATTTCAAAGATCAGTTAGAAGTCATCTCTCATTTTCAAAGCTCTCAATTTACTGACATAATCAGTTAATCCCAAATTGTTCCTTCCACTTTTACAGCACCTTCAGCAATTTTTCCCTCTGACTCAGAAGCCTTCTCTGCATCTTCTTCCTTTTTAAACTACTTGCTCACTACTGCCTCACTGACCATAATTGCAAATCCTATATGAAAGTAATTCTTCTCCTTCCTAATATTTTTCTTGGCTGTTAGTAAGAAGAGTGTTTTGCTGACCATTATGCACAGTTTTGTTTCCTGATTTAATATGTTCTGGAATCCAATATATATTTAAAAAAATGCTGTGAAGAATTGTGTGTGCTGTGCATACACAAATGGGATCTGTGATTTATGGGGATTACTAACAAAAGAACAAGATTACAGGAGAATCACTGGTAGTTACAGGAAAGCATTAAGGCACTTGAGACCACAAGCCTCCATTAGAACTCAAAGGGATTTGTATTTCTAACACCCTTTGGTGTGACTTTGTTTTGTTTTAAATTCTAGTACTAGTAATAAACAACCAGCACTTTATTATACTATAGTCTTACACAAAATTCATCATCAAGGTCAGTACTTCGAAGTAAAATAGTGTTACAAGAAAATACTAACAATAAAAACTCAGAAAATTTACACTAAAAATAAATAGATCTGAAGCTTCAGAATATACTTAAGTTCATAATTAAATGCAAGAAAAGATTCTGTGACCATACAGCAACACTGTCTTCCTCTCTTCCCTTTTATCTTCCTCTCATAATATAGTTGTTACTTCTGCATAAATGTAATTTTTTTTTTCTTTGCAGCTTTGTTTTGTTGTTTGGTTCTTTTGACTGCTCTAAGCAGTTTCTCGACAGAAACTAATGAGTGGCACTTTTGGGTTTTTTTTTGAAAAAACAATAAACTTTTTATATATACAGTGAACACTCTTAGAAACTAACAACAAAGATATATATGTTTTAATAACATTATCTTTTCTAAACATAAAAGATCATCTACCACTCTTTAGACGTAGTCTCCTAACAAACATCTTAGGTATATCTTACTGTACCTGTCTCTAGCCCTGTTGACGTTACCCTAAAAAACTCCAGTGATTCCTATTCGGTTTCAGGAAAGAATGAAGTGTAGTGCTGTCACATAACACATTTTTTTTTCTTTTCAAAGCCAGCTATGAGAAACATTAACCCCTATCACAGCTAGGTTTCTATCTGGAGAGTGCCCAATTTCATAGATTTGGCAGTCTCAGCCTTGCACACACAAGGGCATATTAGCTCTATAAGTAATTTTATGTATATGAAAGCATAAATGTATATGGGTATACATTTTTTTTTCGCCTATTAATGAAGATTTAGATTCCATGAGATGAAGAAAATTCTCTTTTCTGCTGACTCACTGAAATGGGAGTAGACATCCAGGCAAGTGGTTGTAATGATGCTGAAAAAAATTGGCTGCCTGTCTATTTTGCACAGTACTAAATATTGCATCAGCATGCACTACTCAAAGGACTGAAAGTTTCATCTCTGAAATAAAAAAGTACAAGAGCTTATAAACTCTGTTGCTTCTGAAGCTTTCTCACTGTGAGAAGACTGACAGTGGGGCTATAGCTATCTAGTATTCAAACTAAAGAGAATTCAAAAGTATTCAAAGTAAAGAGAATAAGCACCACCATCTCCTACCATTAAGCACATCATGGGGAAACGCTTTTCAAGAGGAAAAGATAATTGGCCTTATTTTAAAGTAAGAATCATCATCATCCCTAGTTAAAGGTGAATAAATAAGGAGGAACACACTGAATATTTCACAAGAAATTTTGGAGATGCTCTACTGTCCCTGCTGTTTTGGATTCCACTCACCTAACACTGTTTTATCAAGGGCTAGAAGTTCATGATAGTCTTTCATCCTCTTTTTCAGAAGGGCAGGAATTCATTCAGTCATAATTGCTTTGTATTTCCAGCAACAGAGAGAACCATATAACATATAGTGTGAACAGTTACTTAACTTGCTAACAATTAAAGCCTATAACAGAATGAGACACCAAAGTGGAGACTGACAAATTACATTATTTTTCCAGTGCAAAGTCATGTTGCAAAGAGGAGAGTCTAGAGCTGGTGCAGACACACTCCTTTAAACTCAGGATCTTTTTTATAGATTTTTTTGTTTCAATTTGTCAATGCCATGCATTATTACCATGCACTAATTTTGCAGACTTAAAATCCTATTCCTATCAACTCTGTGTTTCCCATTCCAAGCACAGTCACTAGTCTTATTTTATACTTCACAGGTTGCATACAATTATGGCTCTACAAAGTATTTTAATCTAAGGCAGGTAGTAATACTGTCTCTTCACTTAGTGTCAAACGTAATCTCGAGTTGCATTCTAAATCATTACAGTATTATCAACATATCCAAGTTAAAAATGCATATATATATTCCAAATCTATTACATCTGAAAATAACAACAGCAACAACATTAATAATAACAATAACAACTCGACAGTAATACAACTGTTTTGATAATGTATTTGAGAAATTTCAATAGTTATTAGTCCTGAACAAAATGTTACAAAGCACCTTTGTCCATTTGCCCATCCCCCATTTTGCACTCTAGTATTCAGTCAGATTGTTATGAGACATCTGTAAAAATTATCTGCAATCTTTCTATTGCCATAATACAGATAATCCCCCAGTTTTCATGAAGTGCAGAAACAAAAGTAAATCCCTTTCCATGGTACACACCAGTGTGCATCGCCATCGCAAGCAAGCGAGTCTTTGATAAAGCTTTCACCAGAGTTGCAGTGAGCGGTATTTCTAATGCCATTTGATGGAGAGTCTGATCCTGGTTGGTTACAGCAAAATATAATCTGAAATAGAGGTTTAGAACCGTGGCATATTTTTAACTTCCTGACATATGCAGCATAGTCTGCTATTGAGGAATTTTCCTATCGCCAAAGTGATAAGCAGACAAGGCAACACTAATGCTACTCCACACTTTGCTCAGTGGGAGGTAATGCAAAATCAGTGCAGTAGCACATACCATATTAATAATGTGGTGCTCCTTTTCTCTTCCCTCCCCATCTCAGCTTCAGAGTTGAAAAGTGATACAAGACTGTCAACATTCTTCTTCAAGCAAAAGGAATGAAGATAAATTATTTGGTAAGTGATCTCTAGGAAAACAGAATTTACTAAAAATGCAC
>VXBZ01003302.1:1271817-1319606 GCA_013399135.1 Heliornis fulica
CTTGTACTTCACAAGGTTCACATTGGCCCACCTCTCAAGGTCATTCTGGACGGCATCCCTTCCTTCCAGTGTGTCAACCATGCCCCACAGCTTGATGTTGGCAAATTTCCTGAGGGTGCACTCAATCCCACTGTCCATCTTGCTGACCACCATGTGCTGCTCCCAAACCTGACCCCTGAGGAAAACCACTCATCACTGGTCTCCACTTGGGCATCAAGCCATTGACCTTAAGTCTTTGAGTACAACCATCCAGACAATTCCTGATCCAACTCCTTATATACCCATGAGATCCATGTCTCTCCAATTCAGAGGCAAGGCTATTGTGCAATAACTAGTGTCAAATGCATTGCACAAGTCCAGGTAGATGATATCAGATGCTCTTCCCTTCTCCACCAACTCTGTTGTATAAGGCCACCAGATTTCTCAGGCAGGATTTGCCCTTAACGAAGCCATGTTTGCTGTCAGCAATTACACCCTTATTTTCCATGTGTTTGAGCAGGTTCCAGGAGGGTCTGCTCCATGATTTTGCTGGGCACAGAGGTAAGACTGACCAGCCTGTAGATTCCTTGGATCCATTTTTAAAAAATTAGATTTATATTTCCCTGTTTCTAGTCTGTGGGAACTTCACTGGGCAGCCCTGACTTCTCAATGATGGATAGTTGCTTAGCAACTTCATCCACCATTTACCTCAAGACCCGTGGATGCATCTCATCAGGTCCCATGGACATGTGCATGTTCAGGTACCTCAGGTATTCTTGAATCCAGTGTTTGCAGCGGGTGGTTCTTCATTCTCCCAGTTCGTGCCTTTGCCTTCTGCAACCTGAGTGATGCAGCTGGAGCACACACCAGTGAAGACTGAAGCAAAAAAGCTGTTGAGCTTTCTTCAAATCCTGAATAACCAGGTCTCCTGTTTCCTTCTGGAGAGGGCCCATGTTTTCTCTAGCCTTCCTTTTACCACTGACTTACCTATAGGAGCTTTTCTTGTTGCTCTTGATGCCCCTGGTCAGATTTAACTCTGTCAGGGCTATAGCTTTCCTAACCTTGTTCCCTGGCTGCTTGGACAATTTCCTTGGCATTCCTCCCAGGCTCCCTTGTTTCTACCCATTGTTTTCTATAGGCTTCCTTTATGTGTTTATCAATATGCAATTCATATACACCCATATACAATATATACAATTCACATATAATTCATATATATCTCAGAATTAAGAATTGAGTACTGACAGAAAAAACAGTATGATATTCAAACCTAAAGCAAACAACACTGTAAATTCAATTCCCAACATTTAGCTTGTTCACACTTGTCAATCCACTTTCTATACAAGTGTTTGGGCATATATGAAGACTTAAGGCATGGTTTATATGAATTTAACAACATAGACTGAACAAGAACACATCTCCTAGCAGATAAATTGCATAATTAAAAGGAAAACCCATCAAATTCAAATGGGCAAGTTGAAATTCCAGTGGATAATTTTCTGTGAAGGCAACAACAGTGACCAGTCTGTACATTTCACAATTTGTATTTAAAATCAAACATACATTAACCCAAAACCAAAATAAAAATACTGTACAAGACAAAATCTCTGTGCAGAAGATTTGAGATTTGAAATATTAGAGGACTCTCTTAGAAGTGTGTTAACACCAATGTTATCTGTACCCTCCCCCATCATCCCATTTTCTTTAAAGAGAAAGAAAACCAGAACCTGAATATAATATCATACTATATTATTCCTATCCCCTAATATCACACCTAGGCACTCCAATGATTTTGCCTTTTATAACAGAAGAGAAACAAATGCTGGTTTAGAAGTGCAAAAGTGAGGACAAACTACTGCAGCTGCAAACACTCTTCAGACATTGTTGTGTGCCTCCACCTAAAATCACAGAATCCCAGACTGGTCTGGGTTGGGAGGGACCCCAAGGATTTTTGAGTTCCAACCCCCTGCCACAGGCAGGGCCACCAACCTCCAGGCCTGGATCTAGATGAGGTTGCCCAGGCCCCCATCCAACCTGGCCTTGGACACCTGCAGGGTTGGGGCATCCCCCACCTCTCTGGGCAGCCCGTTCCAGCACCATGAAGAACTTCCCCCTGATATCTAACCTAACCCTGCATGTACCTGCCTCAGATGAGAACATGGTCAGGACCTGAAGGAACATTTCAGGTAGTACTAGAAGGCAAGCCTAGATAACAACTCCCCTCCCAAATTTAGTTACTCTAATTTCACACACAGGCCAGTGGTAAAGACACTGAAAATAGAGGGGTTTTACATGTCCTGCAGTGCCCTAAACCAGTACCACTCCAGGGGGAATCTGCAGCTTGCCAGACAGTGTTTGTTATGCACAGTTTCAGTGTTACTAGATAGACTTCCCATTAATGTTGGGTTGTGTAGGGTCTGCATGCTCCTCTCTGGGCCAAATATCTTGAGGACAATGAAGTTATATATAAAACAAGATACCTGAGCTAAAACTGAGCAATAAAGCTGAAAGGCTCTTCTCAGGATAGGGATTTTCTACCTGGAGCTCAAGACCACAATGTATACCTATTTCTTAACTTTAACTGCCCCTGGTTTTTGTGCTTGTATCTTAGGCACAAATTCACAGAAGCAATAAAACCCCAACCCCATCAAAAACTTGCAATAGCTATTCTGTCATGAGGTACTACATTAGATTAGCTAAGCAGCCATAACTTCTCCATCATGGAGGGGCAAATTCAGATCCCATTATGTGTAAAAGAGAAAGAGATGAATCAGCCTGTGCACAGGACTTGGTGAGATTTTCCAGGGTGAGTCTTACATGACCAGTCAGTGATGAAGGAAATGCATTCTCTGACACTTCAAATGAGGCTTTGGAAATATTTACTGGAACCAAGAAAGAAGTCTCTGTCTCTCCCACAAGCCAGGGGCTGGAGCTTTCATCTGGAACACAGGACCGTGATACAAACTGCACCCCCGGTAAATAATTAAGGATTTATACAAATTACAAACACTCCTAAATAAAAGATCAGAAAGTAACTGTCCCAATGTCAATATCCTGAGAAATGGTGCATTTACCAAAAATGTGAGATCAGCAGAGCAAGTTGTCCAATCTTGTGCTATTTCTCCCACTGTTGGTAGCCACACTTACCATTGGGTTGTCTTAAACACTTGATCCTGACTGCAAGGAATGGTCTGGTAAGGCTGCACCTCTGCACTGTCCCTACTATAAAGGGCGAGTCAGAGGGGTCCTTTGTCCCTTCCCCTCCTTCCCAAACGAGGTGATGGAGGATTCCAGAAGCTGGAGATTACCCCTCCAGCTTCTCCCAGAATCTATAACAAACAAACAAACCAGTTGATGTGCTGATCTCATCCTGCTCCCTCTCCACTCCCTGGCAGAGTGCCACTACTGAAGTAGGGGGAGCAGGACATGCTTTGTGCAGCACTCTTCACTGGATAGCAGCCTATCACTGGTAGGTTTCTTCCCAAGTGAAATACAGATAAACTTGCATGTTTCAAGTATAAAAAAAACAAAAACAAAACAAGAAACCAACAAAAAAACCAATCCCACAACCAAAAAAAGTTCAAACTTTAAATTGATATTAAATAACCCTATCAGAAAAGAACAGTAAAAGGTGTTATATACAAAATATTTCTTGTCCACTATGTATTTAGAAGGTAGTGCTTTCCATGCATGGTTTCAGTTCATTTGATGGATGTTTGGTCTCTGGATAGAAAATCTTATAGGAGCAGCTGAAGGAACTTGAATTGTTCAGTCTGGAGAAGAGGAGGCTGAGGGGAGACCTCATCCCTGCCTATAATTACCGGAGAAGAGGTTGTAAAGGGGTGGGTGTATCTTTATCCAAGCTACAAGTGATAGGACAAGGAGAAATGGCCTCAAGATGTGCCAGGGCAGGTTCAGATTACATGCTAGGATTCACCTTCTCCTAACTCCTCTGCTCAAATTTTCCTTGCTGGCTGACAATGTTGACATTCCATTGTAGGAGAGGAGCAGATCCCATTCCAAATGTGAACCTACATTTTACAAACCCCCCTGATGGCTGGTTCAAGCCTTGATCCTGTGATAATCTCCAGGTGAGGGAAAACATAAGAATCAGGACCTTCATTTTAAAGAACTATTGCTTGCAGCTCAAATGTCTTGGCTACAACTAGCACAAGCTTGTTTTCCTAGTACTTAATAAGTTTCATAGCACAGACATGTAATTTTCAAACCAATCCAGGCAGAATACAGATTTCAGAAAAGAAGACTCAAGAATAATAGCAATCAATGTAAAACCAGAAATAACTTAATAGCCCTGGCAGAATATGTTGGCTTTATCTCACAGCTTTTTTGGTCAAACAAGGAAAGTTAGGACAATGCAATAAAAGATAAGTATCAAATTTTCAAAATTACTGAGAGAGAACATACTCAGATCTAGATTCTCTACTCCTCAGTTTAGCTTCAGGGAATTTTGTGACTATTATTTTACTTAAATTTACAAACCTTGCCCCTCCATAACTTTCCAACAGTCTTACCTGTTTTCTGACTGAGTTACGAAATCAAATAATGCCCACTGCAAGTCAGACAGATTCTGTTGTGATTGTCATGAGCAGAGATATGCTACCTGCCACACATAAACACTTCATACCTGGTGTCAAATTACAGTGAAATCTTGCTTTGTCTGATTAAAAAAAATCCACAACCATTCTTACCAAGTGAAAGAATCTCAGTTTGTAATTAGTGTCATCCACACTATGCTCTAATAA
Source organism: Heliornis fulica (assembly GCA_013399135.1). Taxonomy (NCBI): domain Eukaryota; kingdom Metazoa; phylum Chordata; class Aves; order Gruiformes; family Heliornithidae; genus Heliornis; species Heliornis fulica. Next base: position 1,276,560 of record VXBZ01003302.1, read on the forward strand.
TTATGATTATCAATTTAATGACAAAGTGATGCTACATATGCCAAGCTAATTTAGCCACAGAGAAGAGAGTGTGGCATTGTATTCTGGTACAGATGTTGAGTACACAAAAAGACAGAATCTCAAAAAGGACGAATGAGAAGAGAGAGAGGTATGAAACATATAATTGGCAGACTGGCATAGCCAAGGGAGGTGTAATGCAGATGAAAAAGCAGGAAAAAAGTTTTCAGGAAAAAAACAAACCAAACCCAACAAGGTATTCTACCTAAAATTTATTTATTATATAAATATCTTAAAGTATAAATAAATAATGTGCTTAAAAGTGCCTAAGAGATTCTGTATCTTGGTGCCCCAAGGTGAAATTCTGCAAGCCTTTCCTTCTCTTAAGAGCTTGGTAGTTCAGCCACTGCACATACAGGAATTAGCAATGTGAGATTTGGCTAGCTGCACATATGACAGCACATAACTGTGATTATTCACTTAAATGTTTAGCAGCTTTATATAGGCACTGAACAGGTACATCACAAAACTTCTGAAAGTTCACCTATCTATTTCACCTTCTGTCCAGTTTGAGGAAGATACAGTTAAGAGAAAGTTGTGCCAGATTTCTGCAGAAGTGGTCTGCTTTAATGGAAAAATTTACTTATGTACTACATACCATCTGCTTTGGGTAGTCCAGCAAGATAAAGCTTCCAAAAGAAAAATTATCTTCTATCATGAGGTACTTTAACCACAGAGTGGAAAAGTTAAGATAGCAGTAGGATAAAACCCTGGACAGAAGTACAAAAGCTTCAGGGTTTCTCTAGAAAAGATAAAGGGAACAGTTTAGAAACACAGTAGGCAAAATAAAAGGTTTTGTTCTCCAGCTGAGAGTATATTTCTTCAACACTCAATAATTTTGCCTTCCTCCCAATTTCAAAACCAGACATTCTGCAGACAGGATAAAAATTATAGTGCATCTATTTCAATTCAGCCCATTAGAGTTTTCACCTGAGAATGACCTTCCCTACACCACCACAAGGCTGAATGATAGACAATTCAGAGGAATAAGGTGCTATAAAAAGAACTAATCAGGCAAACAGAATTGTAATTTCTAAATAAATGGAAAATCTGATGGTAAACAGAGTCACAACTTTATCTGTGGAAGGAAAAATAATTCTGGTTCCATGAGGTTATCTGCATTTTGTGTTTGGTTGTGATATTCCTTATGATTCCTGATTACTGCTTCCTATACACCAGCAGGTAATAACTTATTTCATCATTGTACCCCTGTGTCTATAAGGACACACAGTTCTAGCTGTAGTAGCTTTATGGGACAAGGCTTAAAAACCATGAGGTTACCTGTTGTGTAACAAGCACAAGATTAATACTTATGAACTGAACCTGAACAAAATCAAGTTTCAGCATTTGACAAGTCTTAAAATACCATTTGCCAAGAGGCATCTAGATAACTAGTTTCCGGAGAACACAAAATAATAATTCATAAACTTTATGATTTCAACTCTGATCATTCAAGCACTTGTTTTTAAGGTGTTATTACATAAGTGTTTGCTGATTTTCTGTGTTGAACTGTGAACAGCCATGAACTTAAACACAGCTTTTAAACACCAAGTCCCTTACTGCACTGCATACAGGTTTCCTAGATTTAGACAAGCTTAGAGCAGCTATTTGCAAATTTATGCATAGAAACTTTAATTCTGACACAGATTTGGAATGCTTTTGTGGCAGTATTTAGGCACTATGGTCAGTAAAGTGATAAACCAGCTGACACCCATCACCCATGCTACAGTACTCTAGAGACAGGAGGTATTATTAAGGAGAGGAAAGAAAATTTCTTCTTTCAGCTAGCAGAAGGTAGAAGAATATCTGATGTATCATATACCTTCTAGAAACACATGGGACTCTGGCTTTCTTTTACTCATCCAACATAAAGTGCACAGTGACATCTAAGCTGGGACACATCTAGTTCTTTCATTCTGATTGGGGAGTGCAAGGAACTGTGGGAAGAAGTCTGGATTGTCTCATAGAGTAACAAATATATATATATAGCATATTTTAAAGAAATTATAATAAATAATGCTGTACTATAATTTCATCATCAGTAATAAGAAAATTAATTATTCAACCTCTGTGCTCAGCCAGCAGCTTTGTCCTACTGTTGGTATTAAACATATACCAGTAATGCAAATTCTTCCATCCCACCTGAACTGGCTGGGCCTTCCCACTTAAAGAGAAGTTTCCTTTCTCCTCAATAAAGATGAAATCTCTCTTAAGCACAGGCTTCCCAAAATCTCCCTTTCTGGCTTTTCTTTAAAGGACTGTCACAGGAGAAGGATTAGGTTCTAGTTATTAACCCATTCCTAACCCACATGCAAGTCTGCACGTTTCAGAATGTCAGTCCTTCCCTAAAGATGAGAAATTTCACAACAGAAAGAACCACAAAAAACAAATCTGTAAAATCCCCTGTGCATGGAGAGCTACCAGTCCTTCTAAACAGGGACTAGGGAAAATCAGGAAAGTGATGAAATAGAACTCCCTTACAGGATAATTTTACTCTGAAAGCCACTAAGATCTGGATCTAGCAAAAAGGCTCTGTCAAGATGGATGAATCAAACCTCATGTAACTAATGGCAGGGAAGGAGTGCTTGTCTCTTACTTGATTGGTTTAGATGGTATGAAAAGCTAAACACTAGTCATGCCCTGGTAAAGTCATTAGCTTGCACAGCTCTAAACCCCCGTTTGCCTTTTTGTGATGGAAAAGAGAAATCATCTTCAACCAAATCCTCTTCTACATACTCTCGTTAGATAGCAGACCATATGGAGCTACAGACTTCTGTTCCCCCATAAAACAATCACCTAGGTGTTTCCCACTTGCCAGCTCTCCTTTCTGTACTTGAGAAGGACTTAGAGGCTGTCAGGGCTCTTGTGCTCTGCAATGAATGGATCTGATTCCTTTATCAAATTCTGGTTTCCTTTAATTCCCACATCACGAAACACCTGCACAAGAGTACAAGTACCTTAACCCAAATCTTTCTTCTATCCTCTTTAAAAGGCATCAGGTTATATTTTTGTAGTGTTACTTGAATATCAGGGAAGGAAAGACAGGACATGGCCTCCGAACATTACCTCAAAAGACATTAAATTAGGCACTTGAAACTTTAGTGGAAAAAAAATGTTCGAACTGAAATTATGACATATTCAAAATGAACCACAGTACTCAGAGAAATTACACTTCCACTGCAAGAGCAAGCAAAATGACAAGCTGCTCAGCCGACACTCAGCATGCACCAACCAACCTGCTTACGAGAGGGCTCATAGGTCCAAGGCCTCACACCACCACAGCTGCCTCCGACCATGGCTCCTCCAGGAGCCCAGGAGGACGCTGACACGTTCAAGCACAGAGGACGACACTAAAGCTTTTCACTCTGCAAACCCATTATCAATCAGACAGTTGCACTCAGCCCTTTGACTTGTAGCAGTTTGAAGGTGTATCTTTGGGCTGAAGCCTGGTGTGCTCTCAATGCAACTGTGACTTCAAACTACGCCTACAGACAGACAGACACACGACCTGTGCTGCACCTGACACTATTATTAATAGATATTGTAACATTCAGGTACATGTGCCAGGCTTGTAATCCTCCTTAATTTTGTGGTAGTCCCCAGCAGTCAAGTAACTGAGATGGTCCATGTGGAACCAGTGCCTGACAGCACATCTCCAGACAGTCCACACGGCCGGTGCCCCGTGCTGGCACCACATGCTCCAGAAGATTCTGGACTGTAACTAGAGGCAGAACAGAAGTGGCAAGGGCACAGCTCTCAGGAAAGTGAAGGGAGAGGGGAGTGAACTACTAGAACCGAAGACAAAGAAAACAGAAAAAAATTACATTTTCTAAATACCAAGTCTGGCGTGAGGAGTTTAGACCGGGGGCGAAACGGCTCATTTGCATCAAGCCCGGTCTGCACTGTACCAACCCAACCCGCTAACGCTGCGTTTCGTCCCTCTTGCCGCCGTGCCTGCCCCAGGCCAACGGCAGGCCCCTCCCAGAGCCCATCTCTGTAGCCAGCCGGCAGCACCAGCGCCGCTCCGCACCACGCCGGGCACGGCACAGCCCGACAGGTCTTCGCACGTCCCCAGGCCGAGGTGACGACACGGTGCTCACGGACGGGTTCTGCCGGCTGCCCTGCGTCCACCACGTTGCTCCCGCCGCGCCCCCTTTCCCTACAAGCAGCTCCCCCGGCCGCCTCTGCCGCCCCGCCCGCCTGTCCCGGGGCGGTGTCCGTCGGTCTCTCCCCGCCCCGCGCCGCTTTACGACAGCCGGTGGTAGCTTTGCGGCTGGCCCGGTGCCGTACGGCGAGTCGGTGCCCTCTGTGAGCTCGGCCTGGCGATCGCCAGTGTGTGGGGCCGGGGCCGGCCCGGCCATGGTGAGTGCGGTCGGGGCCCGGCCCGGCGGGGCTGCTCGTAGGAGCCGGGGTCGCTTACATCTGGGCCGGCAGCTCCCAAACCCTTCCCCGGGCCAGGGAGCTCGGGCCGGCCCTGGGCCGCGCGGGAAGGGCCTTCCCCGCACATCCGCGGCGGGGCCAGCAGCTCCTGGCTCGGCCCTCAGGGCCTCCGGCGTTACGGTGGGGCCGGGCGTCCCTCGCCCCCCGCAGCTGGCAGAGGAGTTCCCGCCTGCTGCGCCCGTTTCGCCGTACCCCGCCCGCCTTTGGAGCGGAGCGGACGAAGTAGATCGCGTTAGGACCGCGATAGCCCCTGTCATGTTTCCCACATTGAGCGTGGTTCCCTGTAGGAACTGCCGGGTGGGCTTTGTATCCTTCCCTTTGGTAAAGGAAATGCTTTCATGTCTTCCCTGTGTAGGCCAGTACGATGGTAGCGGTTGGCCTGACCATAGCGGCAGCTGGATTCGCAGGTTTGTAGATGGTGGGAGGACACTGATACCCGGTTGTACTTGTCATTGTACTTACTGTTGCCTGCACCGGTCCTGATGAATTTAAATGTAGTTTAATAGCTTATAGGGGATGCTTTTTGGGGGAGAGCTTGTATTGAGAAGCATGGCTGTAATTAAAGATTGCTCTGACTCCTTTTTATGTCCCCCAAAAGCTTTTTCCACATTCTAATCCACCAGTTGCACAGAATTGATAAATCTTTATGCAGCTTCACACTTAGTCTTGTTCAACAATGATTTCTTTAAGGCCGCTATGCGCTAAAAGCTATGAAGCAAATGAAGCCCCAAGTACAACAAGCACTTCAGAATCTACCAAAATCTGTAAGTCTTTGTCAGTAGCATCTTTTTATTTAAAAGTTTACTGGGTGAAATAATTGCAGACTGTTGTCTCGCTGTAGCATTGTGATATTTTCTTCTAATACTAAACAAAATTCTGTCAGTAATAACAGGATTAATCTCAGTGGTTTTGGTGGTGGTTGACTAATAGAGAACTTGTTTTGGCAAGTTTAAGTACCCATTTAAATAATAGTACTCTTTAAGTGCAAAGGAAGCTTTGTAGTAGTCATAGAGACTAGAAGCTCAGCAGCTGCTAAGGCAATAATGAATTGTTTTAACTGATAAAAATTGGTGGCTTTTAAACTAAGTCATTTTCTCTTTCAGGCCTTCAGTGGTTATTACAGAGGTGGATTTGAACCCAAAATGACTAAACGAGAAGCAGCTTTAATACTAGGAGTGAGGTAAAAGAAACTTTATTAGAAATAAAAAGTAAACAGGAGGCTACAGTGTTACCTAGTTGCTGGCCCAGTGTGAAAAAGACATAATTCCCAATGCTTAAGACTGTCCTGTGCCCAGCTCCCCTGGGAGTGACCCTGCCAAGTCAGGAAATACAAAGCACCCTGTCAGGATTTTCTGTACTTGATTGAGACTCTGCTGCATGTTAGCTCGCTTGGAGCTGACTGCCTGTACTCCCCTGCATCTGCAGATCCCTAGCACTTGGAAAAGCCACGTACAGGGCCAGTAACACGCTAAGGAAGCCTTGGGGTTTGTGTACTAACAGTTTGTTGCTTATTTTCTTTTAAATAAATCAAGAACAAATGTTGTTTTGGGTTTATCCTCCAGCCTCTAGGAATTTGTCACAGTAAAAAGTTAGAATATAGTTCTGTTTGTTTTCAACTGTGTGAATGTCCTCCACTGTATTAGACTGCTTTAGCCTGTCTCCTTCAGCATACAGCACTTTGGAAAAGCCTTAGAAACCCTCTCCAGGACTTAAGATACTACATTATCAGTAATAGGAAAAGAAAACCATACATGTAAGCCAAAGAGTTTATGGATAGGACAGTACTTCCTTGTTCTAAGACATCTTTTAAAGATCTGGGGGATTTTATGAGGTTCCCTTAAGTTGGTTTTTCTTTCCTTTCAAAGCCCTACAGCCAACAGAAGTAAAATTAGAGAAGCTCACAGACGGATCATGCTGCTGAATCATCCAGATAAAGGTAAGTAAATTAAGTCACATTGATTAATACACATTTTTAACACAGACAAGTGTGTAGGGAAGAAGTGACTGACATAAGACTACCTCAGCTACTAGAAAAGAAGCCAACAAATTTTAGGGTGCCTTCAGCCTTAATGATTTTGGAACTCATGTGTTTGAATGCTCTGAAGCAAGCAGGCAGCTCCAGCAGTTAGGTTTTCTGTGCATATCAGATTAAAATATGATTTGTTAAAGAGAGACTTAAAAAGGGACTTAAGTTTAGGTGGAAGACCGGAGTATTTGTGTGTTTTGTGTTCCATGTGAGTTCGGTTTCATTTGAAGGCATTGGGAGTTCACTGTGACCGGCAGGTATTGAACCTACCGGCTCTGTTGAAGGCATCAGAATGTGAACTGTCTGTTGGTAGTACTCTGAAGGCTCAGGATCTAGCTCTGCTCAGTGTTAGGAGCTTAAGGCATCAATACCTTTTTAAACATCTGTTGACTTCCTTGTCTCAGAATCATGTGTTAGCTCTCAGCATTTAGCTTTTCAACCCTCGCTGTAAAGGTAAAATGGCTTCTGTTGTAGTGATGGACTTCATGACTTTACTTGTATGCACCAAAATCCAAAATAGTCTGTGGGATGTGTTTTCCGTGGTTAGTACCTAGAAGTTAACTCCACAATTAACTTCAGTGAATACATGCAAAGCCCAGACAATTGTTAGGAGCATTTCACAGGTTTCACATGTGCTAAAGAAGGTATTTAGGCTTTGAAAGAGTACTTGTAGTAAAGGTCATATAGAGACCTTTGCCCCTCACGAGCAGTTCCGGTTTCAGTGCATTTACATTGCGGATTCTGTTTCGGCATCTTTGTAAGTCAGTTCTGTGTCACGTTCATAAGCCGGGCTGGCCCGTTGGTACAGCAGCAGGTGTGGTGCTGGCCTTCAGCTGGGGGGGAAAGGTCTGTCTGCAGGCTTCTGGTGTAACGCTTCTGTAGTCACAGCAAAGCCATGCCACGTCACTAGTGATCAGTTAATTTATGACTGATGAAACTGGAGGTGAAAAAAACAATCTAAAAACTAAAAGCAACTGAGCAGGAATGTGCTGCCTGCGGTTAGCTGTTGTGGTGACTGTAGGGACAGATTTACACACCTTCATTACAATGCATTTGTTCTTTAACCTGAGTGACTGTCAGACCACACTCTCACTTTCCTCCTGTGCACTTGTGTCATTGTAAACACCACAGTTTTTTTTTCATCTGACATGACATGAAGTTATCGTTCTTCTAGGTGGTTCTCCATACGTAGCAGCCAAAATCAACGAAGCTAAAGATTTACTGGAAGACCAAGCTAAAAAATGAATGAGAAAATCAGAGGGTTTGTCCATGCAAATGAGTATTTTTGATAAATGGTTAAAGAAAAGCTCTCATGTCAGTCATTGGCTTAATATAAATGAAGCTGGAAATACGAATCCGGGAGTTACTTCTCTCCCTCCTCAGCCTCTTTCTGGAGAAACCTGTGAGGGAGCGAAGGTTTGTGTTTGTTTCATAGCTGTTCTTAGCAGCAAACTGCCACTCAAACATTTACAGCGTAAAAGAGTAATAACGTGGTTTGGCCAGTGCATGTTACCACATACACACAGACTTAGCTGCTGTTGCCTATTCTCTGTTAAACTAGCTCTGGTTCAAGTTCATGCCACTGTTCTTACATGTGCCAAAGCTGGGAGGTGGGGGAGGGTGTGGAAAATATCAAGAGGAATTCATTTGATGGGAGGAACTGGGACACGAGTGTGGTTGTCTCTGGCTGAAGAAATAAAACAGAGCAAACACCTGCAGTTGTCTTGTGAAAAAACAAGGTTTGTTGAGCTGCCTAAGTGTTACTGGTGTGTCTGGACAGTCCTAGATTTTTAGTAGCTTGTTTTTAATGAATTTTATGGCATTTAATAAATTCTAAGTTTGTAATATAAATACTGTAGTTTTATACACTATCTTACACTATGAAGTTTGCATTCACATAATAAGGTTTGCATTTATAGTAACTAGGCAGCTGGAGCTCGTTACATAGACCACTGAAGATATGGGAGCTGTTTTATCACACTGCATGAAGTCCATGAAACCCCATCAGGACTCTGTAAGCACCTGAATTAGGGCCCGAGAGTTGTGTCATGCTCCAAGGATCTTGCCTGTCTTTCTGCAAGCGTGGTAAAACTGCTGTATAGAAGAGCTAACACCCAGCTGTTGATAAATACATTGGATTGCAGAACCAGCCTGTACTTCATGGTAGTGTAAGTAGTCTGACAGCAGCCAGTGTTCACACAGATGATGTCTCAGTGTGTTTCAGTACACCAGTTACAAGGCTATGTACCATACCCCAACACTGCTAAGGAAGAGTTCTGAGCATCAGAAGAGGGTCCAGCCAGTAATGGCAAACGGGTGGAGGAAAGCAATGGAGGGAGGGATAACTTGGCCTTGCTAGAGAACTTGAAATGGGTGAAACACCCAGCTGGACCAGGGCCAGAGTTCACTCATTTCAAGCCATATGCAGAACATTACTGTCCTGGCGATGTTCCCTGCTCAGCAGCACTCTCAAAGCTAACTGCTTTCCTTCCCGGCTGCCTTACCCTTGGTGGTGCACACTTCAGGTGTAACAATGTACCTGTTTGCTCTCCAGGAGGGAACACGTCAGTTAAGTCATATTACTCTTTGCACATCGCCTTAAACCCAATACGTACCCACACCAAGCTGGCAGCTCTTGGCAGGTAGAGCAGCTGGAGTCACAGGTGGTTCACAATACCTCTCTCTTTTGTCCTTACTCACTTATGAAATAAGGTAAGACCATTTCTTTCAAGCCAGCACAACTTCAGTGCTAGTTTACTGACTTCTCACATCACCTGCTACCCAGCTGTTAGCCCATACCTGTTTCTGCTTCAGTGCTCTGGCTCAGGTGCCTGAAAAGATGGGTTAGTGCATCATGCTCCTACAGTCAGCCAAAACCTATGTCTGCATTAATTCCTAGATATGTTAGTCAGTGAGGTGATTCTCCAAGTCAAGTCTGGTTTTTAGACTTAACTGATGTTTTACATCATCACCTTAAAGAATATTAGCATGTTAGAAGACTCTTGTGAAAGAGTTAAAGGTTCAAGCTGCCTTGCAGTAAGTTTCTATTGTTAGTGGGAACAGCTTGGAAACCTTGAAGTCAATAGTAATTTAAATTTCTGATAGAAACAGTCAACAGATGGAAGATCAAAGTTTATTTTCTTTTACTACCAGCATACAAAAAAAACATATTGCACATCAAACAACCAAAACAAAAATAAAAATACTCTACTAAGGACTAACATATGTAGTTTATACAGAATAAACTTTCTGGAAATTGATCTTTTCAGTAGTTCAGGTTATGTCTTAATGGACATGACTAATTCAGCTTAGTGTTAACTAAAGCTATGTTTGATTTTTAAATACTGTACAGTTTAATAAATAAACCAAACAAAGCCTCAATGTAGAACAGTCACTGCCAATGTCACCCAGTATCCCTGCAGATTATGAGAATTTAACAAATGTATTCCAGTGGTCTGCAGTTTTTTCCTCTACATACAGCATTTAAAAAACATGTATTAAAACAGACCAGTTTCCAGACTAAACTAATGGAGAAATTACATTTCAGTGCAAAATATTTTAGACTGCATTTCTTTCTAGTATTCCTCAGGTGAAGAAGTGGTTGCATATTATTAAAAATGTAACAAAAGCAGCTAATGCTTTCATAAAGAGTATTATGTTAGGGATCCCCCTCACATCTTTGCCATATTTTGAAAACAAAATAACATTTCCTATAGCCAGCAATTTTTGTTTATTTAAATGTTACATATACTATCTCAAGGCACATCTGATGATATATTTATAACACAGTAGGTGTCAAAGTATGTTTAACATATGATTTCTTCAGGATCCCTCCCCTTTCTGTATTCCAAAATGGAGGAACTGAAAGTGCGGTGTCAAGACTGGCGATCCATATTCTATCTTTGGCAAGCTTATACAAGCACTATTTTAAATGTAATGTAAAAGGACTGTAAACTAGGAACTTCAGTTTATGAAACACCATTCAGCACTGCTTCTTCCTGATTATTCCCATCTTCTTGAACAGTGACCTTCTTCTCATCAGGACTGTGCTGCAGTTTAGAAGGCTCATCCCCAGAAGTCGTGGCAGGACCATTCACTGCCTTTTCAGAAGGGCTGTTTTCATCAATCGCGTCTTTTGCCTTGCAGAAACAGAACCAAGACAACATTAAAAATTCAGCAGAAACACCTAGTGTGATTCAATTTCCATCTGGCTCACTCAGGAAGCACCTTGTCTGTGTGTGCCAGAATCATCTGCAGCAAACTATGACTTGTCATTTATAGGGCACTAGCAGGGACACTGGAGGAAAAATACCCAGGTGACCCTGACGTGTTAGTGTACCCTGACATTCTCTTTCACAGTTTCACTCTGACTAAGCCAGTGGACAAGGTAACTGACGAGTTGGACACTCCTCTTACGGTATGTTAAGTTTTGTTAAGCAGAGACATGGAGCCTTCTTGTTTTACTGAACTCAGACATAACTTGGGGGGCCATTTCTAACTTTACTACAGAGGTAAAGGAATTCTGCTCTACTCAGTTCTGATACTATTTATGAAGTGTAATGTCACTGATCCTTTAAGGAGTTTACAATCTCTGAAACATTAATTCTTTCTAGAATATTTGTCTAAGCCATTAAACGTGCTACCTAGTATCCTCTATTTCAAAAGGGTTTTCTGAATGAGTTCTCAAGACTCCTCCACTGGTAATCTTCACTTTATGTACTGCTACATTAGGAAGTGTAATATTTTAAAATGCTTAAAGCCTGAATTGAGCATTACACTGGTCACTGAGGTTTGCAGTGACAGCATCAGCTCTGTTTAGTCTGGGCCACGTTTGCTTTTAGGATTTATTCTTGAACTCATGCCTTGGTAGACAGATGAGGGCAACCTAAATGGAGCAGTCCTTTCTCCTTTTGCTGCAAGGGAAGAGGGAAAAAAAGGTAACAGGCAATATAAGATATCTTACCGTTTCTTTCTTGGTTTTGGCTAGTGTCTCCTTGGGAGGGTTTCTCTGTCTACTCTGAGATTCAGCTCGCGATATATAATCAGCTACTGTTACTGTTCAAGGAAAAGAGAAAGTCACAGTGATGCTCACATCAGAACTCTTCATTCCTCATTAAGCTTAACAGGTATTTTTTGTACAAGTTGGGCTAAAACTGGGAGACATCTCACAAAAGGCCTTCACTCACAGGTACTGACTACAGAGCAAGGACCAATTTGCTTCTGTTAAATACAGTTGTCACTAAAATCAGTGACTATCTCAAGGTGAAATCTCAAAGTTAGTATTTTTGGTCCAATTGTAAATTTTATTGGAAAAGACGGGCTTTCTGTACTGGGTGTGAAAGATCAGGCTGCAGGCTCTGTAGCCTACACATTCTGTCATGAGGGTTTTGCTGTCTTGAGCAGCGAAGAATTTCACACTAATGAAATGAAGGCAGGTTAAAATATGAAAAGAACCGGGGGAGGTTCAGAGTATGGCATCACTTACGGTAAGAGCAGCATTCAAATCTTTGTTACTTCATGAAGCAATTGGCAAGAGACCTCACCCTCCTCCTGGTATTCAAAATGCAATCCACAGAGTTAACTCAGGCTTGTGGGAGGTGGATTAACTGTGGTGTGTGTACAGACACTGGAAGCAGCTCTGTATGAGCAAGCCCGTCCTCAAGGGCCAGAGGGCTGTGTTTGCACTGTTCCAGCTACACTTACTGGATGCCAGCCAGGGGTTTTCTGACCTCTTTTCTTCTTACCACCTCAGCACATGTTCTTGTGGCCTGGTTTTGTCTTATCCTGCCCTCTTGTAACCACACCAACCGAGAGTCAGTTCTATCTTCAGAACAGATAGTACTACAAATGTAAATACACACTTGCATCTTGGAGGAGCTATAAAGCACATCAGGGTCAGCAAGCATTACCGTGTTTAGTATATCATGCGTTCAGGTGAACTGTTCTGCTGGACTGTGACTGAAAGCTTCATCAGGAAGGGAGGTACAGCACATGAGTTTTCCCTTACAGTTATGGGGCTTCTTACAGCTGGGTCCTTGACCATGGTCAAGACCAAGTGAGTTTCTGCACCAGGAAAATTAGTTCTTTGAAATGAGGTGCTAAACCCAGCTCCCCTCATGTAAAGCAGAGGCATGTTTATGCACACAGTCTAAGGCAGCAATTCTTAATAGCAATATATGTATTAGGAACCCAACATGTACAGCAATGTAAGCCAAATACAACTACATGACTTAAGTATGCTGTTGGGGGGGAGGGGCAGAGAGTGTGTCCTGTCATAACTCCACTCATCATGAGAATAAATTATTAGGGCATTTTTCACAAAGGCAGAGTAACTACCAGTGTTCTTACTGTTGTATTGTAAAATACTACTCATGGAACTGAAACTGGCATCAGTGGTATCTTGAACAAAGGCACCAGCACAAAACACCCCCTGACAAATCTTGATTAGGAAAATCTGCTTTGTTCTTAGAATACTTAGATTTGAAAGAGAAATACCAGAGTGTTTAGAGAGATAACCAACATCTCCTTCTGCTGCTGCCTGAAATTAGTCTTCTTAGAGCAAAAGACAAAATCTGATTTTACTTCTTCCTCCCCCTTATAAACTGGTATTGCTGTTACAAAACCAGAATGCTGAGAAGTAAGGGGTTGCTTTGGGTTGGGGTTTTTTAGAAGGGCAGGATGTTCGGGGATGTGTGTTTCTGCCCCCAAGTTTTAATTAGTGGCATACAGCACTTTTTTCTTCTTAATCAAATGCTGCAGGAGCAGCACAGATAGAAGGAAGAAATACAGGTGAAATTTTGAGCCTGTCAATCTAGAAGACCTTCTGTTTTCTGTCACTACCTTACGCCACGTATGTACAAACATTTTCCAAACAGGGCAGGGTATCAAGTGAGCTAGTTCACCTTGAACATTTCGAGTGTTAGTACACACAAAAGAAATGCAACAAGCCACAACAACAAAAAATTGGGAACATGCAATTTCAGTTAAATTCCTCCTCCTCCCCACCCTCAATTTGTAGATGACTTGCAAATATTCACAAAAGCTGAGGACCGACAGCAGCAGTTTGCTACAGGCACGGGGGCTGGCAGATGCCATGGGAGTCCCCTCACAGCGCGCTGCCAGGGCACCCACATCCTGCCATTCCAACTCGGCTTCTCAGCCAGTGCCCAAGGGTTGTGCCACATTCGGTGCAAGTGCACAGATGCAAGTGGGTGCAGATGATGAACCTTCACATTGGTCTTGATCCTGGACCACTGGAGTCAACGGCCGGTTGGTTATTGACTTCAGTGAGAGCTGGATCAGAAGCATAACTCGTATGTCCAAGCAAGAAAGTTAGACTTTGTAATTAGTGTCATTAGACAGATTAAGAACTTTTATAAGTTCTCCTAGTGGAGGAAATGTCTTTCATCTTTATCTAGTAGTCTTATTAGTTATCAAGTAACCTTTGATATTATGCAGCTATATGTAAAACAGCAGACACAACATTCTCTCATGCTTTTGACCTGAAATTACCCACAGCTCCACTCGAATTACCTGGCTGTCTATCTTCTGCCTGACCCCTGAAACGACGCCTGCGGCTACGATTGCGTCGCTGGGGTTTTTTGTCACTATCATCTGCAATTGCAAAGTTTACCATGAACTATTTCTGGTGATTAAATAAATTCTTCAGCAGTTTCAGCATGGGGCATTTAAAATCGCTTCTGTTAAAGAGACAGGCTAAATAAGACAGGCTGAAAGATAAACATAATTTTTTATACTGAAAGCACAGACAATAATGCAAAAACTAGACTTTACGGTTTTACTCTTGGCTCATTACAACATTTAGGCATATGCTTAATGACCTCAGGTTTCATTTATTAAATAAGTAACCAAAAGTCAAATTTTAGCAACATAACTAACCCATGAAAGAAGAGGCTGTTTTCAACATATTCAGCAACAGATTAACTCTTGTCCCAGTGAGTATCAGGAGAATTTACTGAGGGAAAGTACTTAAGCAGAAGCTGATAGAAACAAATTAACAGCCACTTAAGTAGCTTTCCTACACTTAGACTGAGGTTACAAGGAGAACACAGAATGCCAATCCAACAGTACTAACAGGAAACAACAATTCATCTTTGGTGTCTCCCAAGAGCTTTTACAAAAGAGGTGTAAGAAAATACTAGTGGAGCTCAGTCAACAGGAGACTTCATGGCAGAGCCATGGAGGATGTCTTTCTTTAATCAGACAGCAACCTTTAACAGAACAACGATTCATCACTAACAGGAACAAACAAGTGTTTCACTACACTTACATGGACAACATATTTTCTTGGCTTGCTCTGGGACTATCATCCCGCTGTTTACATACCTAAACCATTCTCATTAACAGAAGCTGTATCAGACTCTGTCATTCCATCCATAAGAACAGCATCTTCATCAGTCCTCCGCCGGCGTGACCTCCTGCGACGGTTACTACTGTGGTGAGATTCACTAGCATCGGTATCCACAGTCTGGTCTGACTCTGTGTTATCAAGCAAGCTGTACGGGTTGCTGTCCGGATCTTTAAGCACTAGACAAACATAAAGTTTCCATATCAGATACTATACTGACATACAACTTCAATTCCAGGCTGACTTCCCTCTGTGTCAGAGTTTGAAAATACAAAGCAGCCTTATGAGGAAGTACAATACACAGAACAACAGTATTTATGGTTTTACATTGTTCCTCTTTGACTCTAATCCAACAGGAATTGTTCTGAAGCACCACAACAGGCATCACAACTGTTTCCACAATTAATTTAGAACTTCGACTCTGAACTGCAAATGCATAAAACACACCTTTCCCTTTACAGCAGCACAGGACCTTTTGAGACCAGCAAAGTGCTATGAATTAACACTGTCAAATTCTGATAAAACATAGTTTCCATTCTACGGTTTCTCCTCTTGTTCTGCATCTAAACATAGGCTTAAACAGAAGGCAGCCATAGGGAACATGCCAAAGCCCTATTAACTTTCTAACTCTATTATTATGTGTGTGTAGTTGAGGAAAGAGGTGAAGCTCACTGTGAGCAGAAGATGAATGAATAAAATAAATCTAACAGCATAGTGCATGACAAGAGTCTGTCACAGAACTCTGCTGACATCCCAGCACGTAAGTAGTAAATGTAAAAATGGAGTATTTTAAAATACTTGGACAAAAAAGTGCCAGGAACAAGACACTAAATTCAAAATACACCCAACAGTACCAGAGCTAATGGATGACTTGCCACCACGAGGTCCTCCACGCCCACGCCCTCCAGATACACTACGTCCTCTTCCTCCAGGACGTCTTCTATTGTCCCGTTGATGTCTGCTTTCTCTGTCATCTTCTCCTGCCAAGGACCAGTCACTAAGTTCATCTTTTCTCTCAGATTCTGTTTCAGAGGGATTGGAGAGCTCAGAGTTTGTACCTTGTGTAAGAAGGAAAAGAAAATTGGAAATTAATATGAAATTTGGGATGAAAATCCACGTTTCAGATTCTCACAGGAGTCTTCCAACCAGCATGGCTGGTTATACATACATACATGCATGTGTTTTTTATACGTGTATGCATAAATTAAAAACCAAATTAACATATACTTATAAAAGTATATGAATGCATGTATTTTATATATACACACACTTAGATCAAAACACATGCATATAAAAATATAGAGCACAAGGTTCCAAGATTCTAAACCTAAATTAGTTTGTAGTAAAAAACATAAGAAATAAGGGCTCTAAGATAACCACAAGTATAATTTCTGTACCCAGATAAACCAAGGATTAAGTAGCATTTCCTCCCTTTGTGTATCCACTGCAGGCATTTGGTGCAGTTTCTAGGCAACTTCTCTGAAATTCCCAAGGACAACTTTATAGCTGATAGCTGTTGCTAAGCAACCTCTTCTGGCTGTTGTAATGCTGCTGGAGCAATTTAACTGTTTGTATTAAATGCAGTCAGTAACATCCCAGCTTTGAGCTGACCAAACCCACTTGGCCTTTTCCTACTTGAAAATTCAAGCCCCATTCTCAATTTTAAACATCCAGGAGCTCTCCCTGCTAATCCCTCTGGAGCAAAGACATACCAGACCCATTTGGGTCTGCTGTGCAATTCCTGCCATTTGGAGGCAACCCTCCCCCTCAAAAAAAAAACCAAAACAAAAAAAGAAGTAGTAGGTTTTGCAAATGGAGCCCTGTGGGTATGTAAACCAACTGAGCAACTTCCATCACAGCCTCATCAAACAAGGCACTGGGAAATTATAAGTATTTCATGTAAGCATTATCATCAGAATAAACCTGCCCAACATGGCATGATCCTGGAAGCTGCAGTCAGTGGCAGGTTATAAAACCCAAACGACAAATAATTTGTCCAGTTCTGTAGTAGTCAGCTACATGTACCCTACTGAACAAGTATTTTTTCCCCACCCCATCTGCAGGGCCGCCAATGTTTCTGTGTGAAATATGCCTACATTCAAACACAGACTGTCTGTCTGGGGAATTGCTGCCGAATGAAAGAGGGATTTGCCCACCTCTAGGAAACTGAATATCTGCAAGTCCTCTAATTCAGAAACACATCGGAATCTCTCACTACATCTTACACAAATCCTGTTAGTTCCCCACCAAATTGAAACAAAACACACTCATGGGAATTTGTGCTGCCTCCATTTTAAGTTATTTTGCTTAACTTTTAAAAACACGTTTGTAAGATGACAGACAACATTTCTCCTCCTCAATAAAAACAGATTCTAATTTCAGATTTTTTTTTTATTTTACTTGTGTCTCCTGAAAAGTATCTGTGTCTTTCTCTTTCCCAGCTTTCTATATCTACTAGTGTTGGAAGGACAAGCCCTCACGGGAGTTTGGTTTGTTAAATCATATTCACTTTAAAACGTAATTTCAGTAAGAATATAATTCTAATTTAGGTCTTTTAGCTATATTAAAAACAATATGGCAATTCTCAGTTTTCAACAGCACCTTCACTCAGTTATGCTGACCCCAAATCTAGAGACAGTTACGCATCCAGCAGCACACTGACAACGTGCTCAACAGATGCTCAGGAAAACTCACCGTAACCAGACGTGTAATTGGGGCCCCTGCGGCCTCTCCCTCTGCCACTGTAGGACCTGGAACCTTGCACCGAGGACAGAGTGCTCTCGTCAGTTGTGTAACCCTTCTCTTTCTCAGGAACTCTAGCTGAAGAAGGTCTGAAACCCATACCGATCTGACGCAGTTGTTCATCGATCTGGAGCCTCTCCAGCCTTAGCTGCTCCACCTCCTACAGAAAAGGAAACAAAACAAACTGATGATAGAGAAATGTTCTTTCCCCTCACAAAATACCACTGTCCATCCAGACATCCTCTATGGTCTGTTATCTTAAAAGCAAGCATTCCTGTAGAAGAGTTAGCACCACCTTGAAGGTGACTGCAAATAATGGAATTAAACTATGAATTCTGCAATCTCCGAGTTGTGGAATAAATCTAAACACTTTCTCTTAAACCACCATGCTAAAGGCTGTTTTTAAGACTATTATTACCTTTCTTTACACTTTCCATGCAATTTTTAAAGAAAAGTAAACTGAGAAAATAACAAATCAAATCCATTATTTCTATTTAGTCAACACAACTCCATACAAAGCCAGCTCATCAAAATGGATAATTGTTCTAGTGATACTATTAGGAATTCCACCCTACCTCAACAGATCACTGACTTCAGAACAACTAACAAAGACAAAACAACCTGGCGCATTACTTCTCCAATGCCACTTCAACCAGTTTTCTCTACAGTCCAATTCCTTCAACAGCAACAGACCAAATAACCATGACAATGGATTTGAGGCCTCTGTAGCACCACAGGTCGGTTCAACACACCAAAACTTAAGACTCTGATACACAGATGAACAGTTTATCAACTGAAATTCCCAAAGTCACTGCTTAATGAAATTCAGTTACTTAAACCAAAGTTTCCTCTACAGATTTTTTTTTCCTTCTGAGCTACACTTACCTTCAGATAGGCGATGTGGTATTCTAGAAGAACTTGGACATTTCCAATGCTCTCTTTAGTACCAACAAACACAAACGGTACCATTCCCTATAAAAAGCAAAAAAAATCAAATCTTACTTCCATGAGGAACACTATCATCAAAATGACACATTGTTTAAACTATAAGATAATCTGCTTCAGTTACAGACATGAACTAAACAAGCAGAGATGGCAACTGGCTCATGGGCTGCCCAGATACACTAGAAACAGCCCAGACAGGGTAAGGGTAAGGGCTCACACATTAAGGTCTTGGGACTGTTAAGCTTTCCCAAAAGCCTACTCTGGAGTTGTAACCTGACACAGTGTTTATTCCTTCTCACAATGCATCACAATTAGTGTGTGCTTATCACAGTACATGTGCAGAGGCATCCACAATTTACCATGAAGTGTCCAACAGTTAAGTGTAAGAAGACTAAGCAGCTCTACAAGAAACCATCTCGTGTTCTCACACATTTAAAAATCATGAATACTTTCAACACTATCAATCCCAAATCCGTTATGCAGCTGAAGTACAAACAGATTAAAAAAAAAAGTTTTTTTTGCTGCTCAAGAAAGAACGTTTGTCAAATTGTTTCATACAAAATTTACTGCAAGATGCTCATATGGAAAAAAAAAACCCACCCCACTTAAAAGCTGTTATAGAACTGGCTCATGAAATAATCCACGAGCATCTATCCCAGAAAACTCCCCAAAACACAGGCACCAGGTAACACGGATTCCAAAGGGTGCACAGGCCACAGAAGCCGTATTTATAACCAGCACACTGACATGAAGGTGAAGCAGTGATCCCATTCTGGTGCCATAAGGGAGTGCTTGAACTCATCCAATGAGTCAGGCCCTTGAAATTCTCACTTTCCACATAGAATTTCCTACATGTTGTTAAGACTCAACGTAACTGGTTTTATTGAAAATAAAAACCTCAAAGAATGAAGTACTTACATCTTCACGGGGCAGTTTGTTTTCATTATCTCCTTCAATTCTCACCCTGACGACTCCAGATTTGTCTACAATCTCCTGAATCACTTTTCCATTTTTTCCAATAACTTTTCCTTCAGAGGGTAAGAATGGTTAATTTTGCACCCACATGCAAAATATTTTAATGGGTTTCTTAAAATATTAGCATAATTCTAACAGCCACCTGACTCACATTTACCTTTCACTTTGTTTAAAAGTTTTCTCCTACTTTAGAGTGCAAAAATACTCCGAAGAAAACCCCACACTGTGCCAGAAAAGGCAAAAACATCCAATATTATACTCTGTATGTAAGCACAGAATGAGAAGTATTGATAAAGATCAGCACTACACACAAGTTTCATACAGACCCAAACTAAAATTACACAACTGGTTTACAAATACCTATTGTTATGTATAAAAATTATTTTAATTCCCTGACTCCATGCATACTCTCATTCAATATGCCTCTAAAATCGTCAGGAAACATACAATATACATTAGAAGCCTCTTAAAAGTAATTAACAACAACACAACTGTTTTCTGGAAATTAATTTTGCCTTTACAGCAAACATGAACACTACCCCTACTTCCCACATTACCTTAAAATATTTATTTTCAGATGATGTGAGGGATCTAATCCAAAAGGTTATTCAGAATTTGGTGTTTAAATCTTAATTAAAAAAACAACCCAAACGCCCTTACTAAGAGATTTTATCTCTTCCTTAAACCAGCTCTGCAGAACATTTGTTCATCTCAGCTACAGGTATCTGGCAGTTAAAAACATTTATGTTTAAATTATGAGTAAAGAAAGGTAGAGCCTCTGAAAAAAGAAAAAAGGTGTATTGGCCAAAACCATGTGACAATACCTCATAAAGAATATTCCTTACTGCAGGTATCAACACAATACCAAATAAATTGCAAATGCATTAAAAATTGTCTCCTTCCACCAGCAATCCCAATATCTCAGATTTTTACCTTTTTGTCTTAAAAAACCCCAGTCCATGTGACAGCTAAGCACTCCATATGTCTACAACTTCATTTTGCACAGTGATCCTATTACCACTCCTAAAATAAACCACACTCAGTATAGCATTAAACATTTTTCTATGGATAATGGTGAACCAGTACTTGGGATAAAGTCCTCAGAGACAAGATGCTTCAGCAGCTGAGACTGGCAATTCAGCAGATGGCACCTTCCTCTCTGGGTACAGAAGGCAATGCACTGGGCATAGCACGGGACCTCCAACCTGAGCCACTAATGGGCACTCTCCTAACTTGGGGGTCTTCATAGTGTAGCCAACTGTCTGCTCACAGATACAACCACAGGTGATCTGGACAAGTTGTCTGTTTTCATCATACACAGGGATTATCCTTGTTTAGCATTTTCATCTGGATGCATTGCTATGACTAGTGCTGTGATTCCTACAAGGGTATATTGATGTGAGTTAGTACAATGCTATCCAAAACCTCCCCAAAACTCCATGTGCTAAAACCAGATTTAGTGTAGTTCCTTGGTTCAGCTAGGTTTGCTGAAAGAGACTGCAGGGAAACAAAGTGTAAGTGTTCATTTATAAACTAACAGTTAATTTGCTGAGTGTTGGAATGAGCTTTTACACTTGGCGGATGGCAGAATTGTCAAGGTGCATCAAATACATAATATACAGAGGACTTATTAAAAAACCTAACAACATGCTGCACCTTAACTTGCTCAAGTCAGAAAACCTTCAGTCTAGTTTTCAGGAGGCTCTACAGGAATTATTTAAATTGCAGAGTGTGTAATATACAAACTCTAAGCCCCACACCATAGGGGGATAAAGCACAGCTTTTCATTTCTGCCTTGGCTAATCCCAACTGCTGCTCAGTCCAGGACAACACCTGCACTCTTAATGCCCCCTTCTCCCATACAATGCCTGGGAGCTGGGACCGTGGCATAGGAAGCTGTCACATGCAGACAAGGAAGGAAGTGGAAAAAGTACCCCATGAGGACTGGACTAGGGAGAGGCGGGTTTTCTCTTGCTGGGGAACAGAGATTAGCCCCACCTTAAGGTATAGTTATGACACTGAAACTACCATAGAACACATTTACAGGTTTTTGGGAAGCTACACCTTCCTAAAACTGGAACATGGAAAACCCCTGTGTGTACACTGAGGATGAGCCTGAGGAACCACTGTATAAACAACCACCACCAAATCTGAACCCAGGAGGGAGCAGTAACATGAGAATTGTCTTGCGTCATTCCAGCGCCTCAGCTGTAGTATTTCCACACTGAATTCTGGTATTCAGTTTCAGCACTTTTAGTTAATTTAGATGTTTTCACAAAAATCTAAACTTCAAATATTACCACTAAATTAGATGGTGCAAGTCTGTAATAAAACCATTTCACATGTTAAAATCCTGACAAAGTAACATTCAACAATAATACATGTAATTTCTTAATTCCCCAATACATCCAGCTTTAGAAGATCAATCACCTTCTACTTAAACAGAGAAATCAAATATTGTACTGGCATCTAAATCTTTGCAGTCATGCTGATAAACCTCCCTTGCCCCAAGTTTTAACAGTGTTACATACCAACAAGATTTCTGGGAACTTGAATAAAATCCTCCACAAATTCCAAGTAACTTCTAGCCTTTTTCACTGCCTCAGCAGTCTGGAAACAATTTAAAAAAAAAAATTATTTGTAAGTACAATGTTAAAAATAAAACCTTGTAGCAACAGCTACAAGCCTTCAAAATGCCAACATTATTTTCAAAAAGAAGAGAGATAAGATTAATCTCATTTTCAACTACAAGTTAAAAATAATTGAGTAAATCATCCAGAAACAAATTTCAGTAGCAAAGCCATCATAACTGAATAAACCAAATTTTTCCATGCTATTTTAAGACATTAAAATATGATCTGCAATTTATCAAAAGTAAATCCCAGACAAAATATCTTACAGCTATGTCTTGAAGCCATTTCTGGTAGATATCAATTGGGGGAAAACAAGCCCATATTATTTTTTCCTCAAAAAAATTAAGACAGAAATTTTCAAATCTAGAATTCATTTATTAAAATAAATTAATGTAACAATTCTCACACAGATCCTGTACTGAAAAGAACTGAGTTTGTAAGAGGTCCTACCAGCATTCATAGAAACCTCAGCATACAAGAGTCATATGTTAAAAAAAGCCCTTGGATCATATATCTCATTTCACCTGTCACTGCAGTGAATGAGTAGTTACATGGCTATGGGAACACCATAAAAGTATAGTTTAACCTCTGCATTCTCCTCAACTGCTTTGGAAACACCCCTTTTTTCTCAGAAGAAACTGTGCTACCACCGATATTGTCAGTAATAGAAGTTTATTTTGCAACTTTTAGCTTTGTTTTTAACGTGTAATACGCTACTATGTTTCCCAGAGAACAACATGAGAAAAACAGGCAAGAAGAAAGTGAGTTTTGGACCCATTTGTCTCCTGACAGTATCTAAAGATAGTGCCACCTGATCAAGAGAAGGTATTTCCCAGGTTGAAGAGCATCTCTCCACAGAGCTTTACCAGCTCACTGTACACACTTACTGCTTTCACAGCCTCTCTGTAGAAAAGGCATACTGATTTTTCAGAATAGCCTAAGCCAAACAGCCTTTGGAAGCTCTCTCCTCTATGGAATTTCTGTTCTCTTATTACTCAAGATTCCCTGTTGTATGAGGAAATCCATTTTGTGTGCAAGCCTTAACACCAAGTAGTCCAAAAATACACATCCATCCTCTGCGAAGAAACGCCGCCCAAAGACCAAGGCCTCCTGCAGCCTCCCAAGGCTGGCCTGCCTCACTGCCTCACCACCCACCCTCATGGTCAGGGCAGAGACTCCCTGCACACAGGGGAGCTCCCCTCAGAGCACAGTGCTACACAGAGCCTGGACAGCCACACAAGGAGCACTAACACTGCAGGAAGGCAGACAGCAGACACAGCACACCAGGCCTGTTTAGCACTGACTGCAGGTAAGAAGCTTCCTGGCTTCTCTTAGAATTCTTCTACCTCCATTTCTCTCCTGTCTTAAGCTTGACAGGAGACTAAGCCTGAATAACAAACACCTTCAGACACACTCTCTCCTGTAGGCAAGCAAGTGCACCACACACAGTATCCCATACAGTTGGATTTCCTTCTGACTACAGAGCTTTTCATTGTTCCTGAAAATTTTTCTCCCCATTCCTTCCCTTGAAGATTCTGGCGCTGTGCAACACTGAACTTCAATTTGTATGCCAAATGCTAGCTATTGGAGACCCTCAGATCCTGACTCCAGCATCAAGGACACTGGACCACTACTCCCACACATCTCAGCCTAAAATTGTCCTCCCATGCATTCGGCCATTAGAGCCTGGCTACGTGCCAGCTTCAGCTGAGAAAAGGCAAAGGGATAGACAAGTATACCTAGATGCTGAAGCCCTCATCACGTGGTATGTTTTGGCTGCCTGGTGTTTTTAGAACCTGCTATCGCTTCTAGGAAAGACAAGGCTGGCTGTGTCTAAAGGCATTTTTATTTAGGGGGCATCTGGTACTTATAATCACTACTGTGCACTACTGTAAGAGGCTGGTGACAGTTATAACCTTTCCACAAGTTTCAGCATCACATCATTCACATTCACAAGATCAAAACTGGAACACACCAGATGTTCTACTGAGTTTGAACTCTTAAATTGAGACATGTGATCTACTGTTGTACTAGGCCATCTCTTGCCACTCTGATATGTTTACAGTTTCAATTTAAATCAAACAAACAAAACCACACCGAACTTCAGAGATACTGAAGAGTACAAAATTCAAAAGTTTGTCTTCCCTTCATCAATTTCAACTTCCTCTGAGCCTTGGATCACAACTACATTCTACTCCTAATGCACAGAGCATAATTCAAGATCACAGATTCCTGAAACACTAGACAATGAAGGATTCCTGAAATGTTAACAGCAGACACTCAGGTGCTAGCGGCACCTGTAGAGCTGAAACATGTGATAAAAACCCCCAAAAGCACTCTGACTGGGCTCTGGAGACAGTGGCATCTTTGTCACTACTCTTCTGCCTCCTGAAAAACCCCACTGTTTTGGTCCAGAGGTCAGCTACGTTTCAAGATGCTTGAGAGATGTAAAGCACATTGGTTAAAGTCAGAATTAACTTGGAGCATATCATCACTATTTTGACAATGCCAGCATTAAAATGTGACAATAAAAGGATACATGATTTAACACATCTGGCTAGGTCAGAGGAACAGACATCACACAGCAATACACACATTAACTAGAAAGGGAGGAGGGGAGAACCAATAAAACAGGATACAGTCTGAAGAAGTCATAATCTGTGATCAAGTAAAATAGCAGCAAATGATACTTTGCTCAGGTTGACTGAGATGCACAGTGCAGTTAAGAGAATCTGCATCAGCACACGGAGCAGTTACAATACATCTTACAGAGGCCACCAGTGCAATGAAGTCTCCTGTTTCAAACACATGCAGTACACGCTGCCACAGTGTGAACATGTGTCCAGACACTCAGACAGCTCAGCCATTTCCAGTTCTTAATTCCACTCTCACTCTAAAAGCAGAGTGAAACACTCATCAGATTCACAAGAAGCTTTTCCCTTACCTCTCCATAGATTCGGAAAGTACCAGTATCCTCCTCGAGTTCAATAGCAGTAACTCCTGGAACCTTTCTGGCTTGTTGGATGTTACTGCCATGTGTTCCTATAGCAAGTCCCATTAAATCTTCTCTGACTACAAACTCCTCATGAAATGCTGCAGCAAGCTGTTTTGTGCACTGAAGGGAAAACAAAACAAGACTCACCCACGTGCACTCAGTGTAACATACAAGGATGTGCTCAGTTTTAAGCAACAAGAATTGCAAGCTGTGGCTTACTTCTAAGTGTTTTGTAGCTTCTTCATTCCTTGACATAAGCATAAGTTTGGTACGAATGCTGCGTAAGTGCATGTCACTCAGTATATTCACTCTCTTCACTGTTGCTTCACTGGCAGACTACAAGAAAAGGAACAAGAAGATTCATTTTTTTATTAAATCCACATTTAAAGAATAAATCAGGAGCCTATTTAAACTAAACCCAGTATTTAAATGAATCATAGAATGTGTTAGATTGGAAGGGACCTTAATGTTCATCTAGTCCAATCCCCTTGCAGTAAGCTCGGACACCTTTAACTAGATCAGATTGCTTAGAGCCCCAGCAAGCCTGACCCCAAATATCTCCACCACCTCTCTGGGCACTCTGTACCAGGGTCTCACCAAAATGCACATTATTCTCTCAAAACAAAGCATGAGAAATTCAGCACCATCTCTGCAAACCAGAAGTTTCCTGTTCTCCCTCACAGCACATTTTGCACTGAAGATTTTGCTGCTGGATACATGCTACCTCTTACCCCTTAATGTTCTGCAGACAAATAAATATAATTCTACATATTTGTATGGATCTGAAAACACAGAGCTAAGGAAAGAGGAAGGAATACACAATTCTGGAGAGTGAGGTTTAAGTGAATAATACTAAGTGAACACAACTGTGAAGAGAAACTAATACAGGGGTAAGTCTACGTAACTGTCACAGAAGAATCTAAGCAAACTGTCCCTTAATAGCTATGGTGAACTTGTGGAGATCTTCATGTGGAAGCCAAGCTGCAGATCAAAGTGCACAATGTAATACAGAACAGGATGGAAAAAAAAAATTAAAAAAAAATCACAGAATCACTAGGCTGGAAAAGACCACTAAGAACATTGAGTCCAACCATACCTGTCCTCTCCTAAACGATCTCCCTGAGCACCTCATCTACCCGTCTTTCAAATACACCCAGGGATTGTGACTCCCATCACCTCCCCAGCCATCTGTTTCACACCCCAACAACTCTTTTGATGAATAATTTCTTTATAACATCTAATCTGAACCTTGGCACAGCTTGAGGCCATCTTCTCATGTCCTATCACCTGTCACTGGCTGAGGAGAGCTCCGGAGCAAACTAAGCCAGCATTACTGTAACCTGCACAATCCAGTGAAACAGCACTCGGTTGCAGATGACAAGTTGTAAACACAATGAGACTGAAAACTGACCCTAAATTTAGGCTGTATGCAGTGCAGTGCTGGCAACCCTCCAAAAGGTCTACATCCATTAAATACATCTACGTATTTCACCATTTACATAGGTTGACAAGTTAAACCATTTTCTATCCAAACAGCTGGCTATACACTTCCCACAAATAATATACTGAAAATTCACATGAATTTACATAGAAATAATTATTTACCAGTATTATTAGTTGAGCAGTTTCAGCATGGTAAAAAATTCGACATGCTCCCACAGCTTTCTTAAAATCTTTATGTGCGTTTTCATTAGCACACCTAAGGAGAGAAAATTGTTATGTCAACAAGCTGCATCAAAATCAAGCATGTAATATGATGATCAGAATGAAGAATATTTCTAAGTAATTTATGGCAAAGGCTGCTCAGAAACTGGAAAGCTTCCCTTGCCCTTCACACGGCTCTGGAGGTTCTTTCTCTGCAGGCTGTATGCCATCACGGTTACGTGGCAAACCTCGGTACTGGAGGCCCACTGTGAGTGCATCACCAGTGCAAGCCTGAAGCAAGACCTTAAGTCCCCATCCCAAAAGCTCAGTGGGGATCCCAGTCCAGCTCCTGCAGCCATAATCACCCCTCAGGTTCCTCCTGGCCCTGTAAAACGGTCTCTAAGATATAAAAGCCAAGCAGGGTTTCTCCCCTCAAATGCAGTAAATGCCCTATTAAAAGCGGTGGAAGTACTTACGCATCTCTCAGATCCTCAGGAACATCCACTGTGCACTTGAAAAAGGTGTTCTTCTTGACAGTCTTGTTTTGATTCACAGGCCGGAGGCGTTCGTAAGTGACAATCTCGTTGTAAGTGGCATCACAAGAGGCATATTCAATGACGTAAAACTGTGGAAGAATTTTTTATAAATGGTAACATTACCAGCATTGCCAACAAGTAAAAAACATGCATATACAGACTAAAACTTAAATCTGAGTTCACATAATACTACAATTCAATACAAGGACCCTGGACATATTTCAGTACCCATCTGATACCTCACTAAGGTCAGAGCACCATATAAGCATAATTTCAGTACCCCACAAATGCATCTTTAATTTTTCTCATGCTCATCCCCTTCCAATACCTACTTTAGTCCAGTCCAAGTTTCAAAATTGCAAGTGCTTACTGGAGCTCTAATTCTAAAATATACCTAATAGAGAAACAACCATAGCTCATTCTTCACTAAAGTATCTGCTCTGTGACAGTTTAGTAATAAAAAAAAAGACAAATCCACTGATTGAATGGGCAAACTGCCACATGAGATCAAAAAGAAAACAAAAATTTGATCTTTGATAGACACTGCCCCAAATTTAGGAACACAAGAGAACTAAGAAACTTTAACAGCTACCACCACACACTTCCAGCCAACATGTTAATGAATGAAGAATTTATGTGCACTGCATCCCTGAAACCTCGCTTTGTGCTATGGATGCAGAAGTACTTCCTCCTCTTCCTCCCTCGAGAGCAGTATCTGTTCTTGTCAACACATACAATTTACTAAAGTATCAGGAAAAAGGAAATCACTAAGGTTATGGCATACCTTTCCACACACTATTTTCCAATTGCAAGTTTTAAGTTTATCTTAGATATTATCTTGAACATACAAAGCTGCTTTGAAACACATCACAAAACAAGTAGTAACAAATAAATAGTGAACAGACAACTAAACTTAAAAGAACACCTTATGCTTTAAGAAATTAACCACTACAGTTAACGTGGTTATCAGAACAATCACAAAGCTATCATCAGATACAGGGGTTGTGTGTGAATTTCACATTTGCTTTAAGAGAAAAAGATAGAACCATGTGAAAGACTGTACAAAGAAGTCACAATTGAACTGTGAGGGTTTTTTTGGGGGTGACAATTCCAGAAAAGATCTAATTTGATAATGCTGTATAAAGATATAAGCCATCTGGATTTATATTTAAAATAATTTAGCCCCAAATTCAATTCAAAGTACGTTTATCAGAAGTCTTGTTCTTATGCTTGTGTATGGTCCTTCAAGCAGTTAAACTACTACTGGAAGTGACTTGCTCAGCTATAAAAACACAACCCTGTGTGGAATGATCTGTGCTGCATTACAAGACTATTTCAACTTAGAACTCTCTTTTGTATTGACAGTCCTTTATTGATTATTTTTCCATCAAAATGACCTCTCAATTACTGCATGTAACGTATCAGCATGATATCAGTACGTTTTAAAATAATTTACCTCTCCTTTCATCATTCGAACTTTTGCCAGCCACCAGCCGCAAGGTTCTTGGTCATTTGCTCTAGAATAAACCTAAAAATGAAAGTAGTAAGAAACACTGAAGGCAAAAATCACACACAGAAGTAACTCCACAATTAAGACTGTTTTGTCCTTGGCTTACTGAAATGAACCAAGTCATCATTTGACTACATATTCTGTATTTAGCAAACACCACTGATGCAAGATCAGAGATAGAACAGATGACTTCTGAAACTAATTTCCCTCATCTTCTGTCTCCTTATTTACTTCTGACAGGCCAAAGTCATTTGCATAGAGACTGAACAATAAAATTTGCAATAGCAAGGAAGTAGAAAATAAATATTTTACATTTAAGCTCTAACAAGGCCAAAAAATAGCATGTATTTAAAAGAAAATAAAAGAAAAATCCAGCACCTATATTACATTGTTTCTTAGATTACTAGCTGAAAACTATAATGGTATCCTAAAGTAACTCATTACTTTGGTTTTAAGGACAAGTGAAAAGTAGAAGTTAAGCTAATTACTAAAGATTCTACCATGAGCTAGGAACATACACCTTTTAGTTTCCTGATTTAATACTCTGTTTCTAATTAACAGTTACTCTGTAAATGGTATCACTCACATAGTTTCCTACCAGATTGTACCAGGTATTTCATCTGGATTTAAACTCTTATTGGGAGGGAGAGCTTTGTTACATTTTCACATCAAAATGTTTCCAACAGTTACATTCTGATCAAAAATGGAAATTGCCTAGTTTTGCTTTTAATTCTAAAACATTCTTAGCAATTTCAAGTTGCATATTTTTTGAAAGTTCCAGTGGTAATTCTGTGAAAAAACTGAGATGTCACAGTTTCCACTGAAAGCCTAATAATTCCATTACTAGAGACATGCTCCACTGTAAATCTTCAGTTTGCTAAGATACTTACATTGATCATCACCACTCTGAAGAGTAATCAGTTCTGTATCAGAACTGTTTATTAGGATAAACTCACCTCCACTTCATCTCCTTCACCAATTTCTTTCTTGATATCAGGGGGTGGTGGTAATCTGACTTCATTGAAGGGTACCTGGCGCTCTGGTTGCCAACTGGA
This sequence comes from Heliornis fulica, assembly GCA_013399135.1. Lineage (NCBI taxonomy): Eukaryota > Metazoa > Chordata > Aves > Gruiformes > Heliornithidae > Heliornis > Heliornis fulica. The sequence goes on from VXBZ01003302.1 coordinate 1,306,486, forward strand.
AGTTGAAGAAATATTACTTATCATTTCTACAGCTTTTGGTTTTTAAGTTTTATTTTTAAAACTCTCAAGTTTTAACTAAACTCAGTCTTTTTATAAAATCAAGTCTGCTTCTTCATGACTAGAAAGCAAACCTTATAAACAAAGAAACAAAATAACTCTGTCAAGAGAAAAATAGTATCTGGAAAGATATTTAATGACAGAAAAATGTAAATTAAATTAAAAATTAACCTGACTGGGTTCATTAAATGGCTTTCCTAATAGCCCAGTGAAAATATTATTAGATGTTCTACTTGAATTTCTACTGTTCAAATCATAAAGACTTTATACGGATGTAAGCTTTGCAGTCCACGATGGGGTTCATCTATTTCTCTCCCTCATACTTCATATTTTCTTAACATTCTAACTGCTTACTACTGATGTTTTTTCTAAGTATTCCAGGGAAATCTGAACCTGGACATTAAAAAAGTCTGTATTTCTACCTACAAATTTGTTAACACTCCTTACTGTCTGGTTCAAAATGTACCTTCATACCCGCTTATCAACAGCAATTACTACTAGACATACCAAAATAAAGTTCTACCTTCTTGTACAGGAAGGTTATTTATTTTACTGCAGCTGGCTATACAAAGCACTTTACTGGTACAAAAGAGTGTTTCAAGAGCATTTTCTGAAGACTACTGAAGCAATTCACAACCTTGTGTGGTAATTCCTTTTCCTTCCAGTTTTTGAATGCCACAGAATACCCTCAGCTATTCCTCAGTCATTTAGTCAGAAATCCAAGTGAAGACTATACAAAGGCTGAAATAAAACAAGGGGACCAAATATCATCCTTCTCTTTCCCCTGCCCTCACCATCTCCAAATTATGAACTCGGAGCTCCTGAAGGACTTTGATGTCTGTCAAAAGCACTCCAACGCCCATCACCAAGTTCATATCGGGTACAGAAAGGATCCAGAACCAATTACAACAGCAAGGATCACAGCAACTCATTTGTTGTGTTGACTTTAACACATGCAGAGAGAACAGACTAAGTTAGCAGAACATACCTCAATGTTAAGAGCCATTACAGTTCTGCAATTTTCTACAAGATGGCTATATTTATGTTGTCTCAGAAAAGACAGCTTATTCTCAAGTACCTCACTTAGAGGTGTGAGGTATGCATATAGTTTTGCTCTATCCACTTTATTTTTTTAATGTAGTGGAACTTTGAAGAACAAAACACCCCATGAGGATTATGGATAGCTTTTGTTGAGGCTGGAGGGTATTTTGGACATAAGATGTTATTTAACTCTCATTTTACTTCTTAAAAATGGTGAAGGGGACTGAAGAAAAATAATCTTGCTTGCATTTCAGTTGCCCTGAACAATACTGCAACAATAATGGTCACTAACTTGGGGTTTGGGCTTTTCCTTCTCCTCTCTGCCTTTGTGAAGCTATTACTCTCACAGATGCAAAGGCAAGTAAGTCTTGAGGACAAAATGCATTCCCTAAATTACAGGGTATATAAAACTTTAGTTTAGAAACAGTATGAGCACAATAATCATAAACTGAACAGGATCAAAAATGCTGCAAACTCAAAAATGCTACTTGAAGTTCTCTTGAGAATTTCAACCGTGCCTTCTTCTTAAATAATCTATCAAATGGGAGCTTACAGAAAGTTATAAACTGCCCCTAATGAGATGCTGTGTTTGAAGAGATAATATACCTTCAATAAAGTCTGCCTGAAATTGTAGTAGTCTAATTTTGGTTCCATCTCTAATCATCTAAACAAACTCCATCCACTAGAAAGAGATGGGCCAACACTACCTTACCCCATCAGCTGCAAGATATTTTCATATTTTTTAATAAAACAGTTGAAAAGTCCATAGAAGGCTCAGTTAAAATATGACTCATGGGTTTGATGACAATGGTGGTGGTCCAAGACTAGAGCATCTCACTGGTGAAATACAAACAAGATGTTTTAAGAAGCGACTTGTGACTGGCTACAAATTACTAAGAGGATGTCACAGACCTGACACCTAATAGCAAGAAGGATTATCTTAAATATCTGGCACCAATTACAAGAAAAGGGGCACTTGCTTCTTACAAGAGAGAAGTCTTTCTTTCAGTATGGCTGCTCCAGACTCCAATGAGCCTACATGAAACCACATCTCAAGAACCAATCCAGTAACAAAAATGTTTCGAGTTCTGAAGCCTCTGTACTCCTTCTCTGCCTCCTTATCTCCAAAAATATTCTCTTAAAAGAATCAAGGATATCTGCCCAGAGATTAACTCTTGCTACAGCCACAAAATATCATTAGCAGCTTGTGCTAGTGCACCAATGTTGGGAACCTTACAATAGCTGTAGATTAAGACTGGTTACCAATGGCAGAAAATGCCAACTAGAAATTTAGACTGCTGTTAGCCAAGTGTGTGTGTTTACTTTGTTATTGTTGATCACTATCACAACAGAATGATGCATTCAGGACACTCTTGCCAGCTTTGGATCTACCAAAGCCCTTATGAAATTAGCTCAATAAAAAGGGTAATAATTTATCAGATTTCTTTCATGGAATAATTTGACTGGAACTGTATGCAAACTTCTTGATTAAGACTTATTTTTGGCCAACAACACACTCAACATATGTTGCAGCCCATCCTTTTTGGAATGTGGATTCTCTGTTGCCAGACTTTCTGTAAAACACATAGATGACATGGATACTAAATATTAGGAGTGTGTTTGCCAACAATTAGACCCCTGCTGTGAACCATAGGCACTTCCTTCAGCTTACTTGGTTTCTGATGTGAAAGCATATGCTTTGGAGGCAAAGAGCCTCCTACCTTCAAGAACAGTAATAAGGAAGTTGAATATGAAACTGAAGATTTGTTGCATCTTCAGATGAAGAAGCTTTTTTTTTTTCTTTCCTTTCTCTTTGTTGGGTTCTGGTGTGGGGGGGTACAAAAACCTAGGAGACAGTAACAACTTGCATAGCAATTATAATCTGTACTGACACTGAGGCAGTTCTCTCATCTCCTATGTTTCATAAAGGGGCTAGAAAACACAAGTCAGAAAGAAAAAGACTGGACTTTACTGAAAAAAAAAAACAAACCTAGGATTTTTCCTCTCCCCCTTGCATTTATTTCTATATACATGCATGCCCTAGAATTACACATTCAGAATTATAAAATACCATTATAATAAAAACACACTTGCATGGTCCTTAGTATTACCTTTATTACCCAGGTATTTTTCTTGTAGAAAGGCTCAAAGACTAATTTATAGGTTGGTGCTGGCAGAGTTTCTTAAAAATATTCACATCAATATCTGACAAAGTTTTTAGGGTCTACACCTAGCAACTGGGCTGGAGACAGCAAAGAAGACATAGCTCCCAGCCTATCTTAAATTAGCCCTGTAATCTCCCGGGTAATCCATAGCGTTATCAGTCTGAACACTGAACAAATATTATTCATTTGTACTTTACCATCCCATGGATTATCTTTATTTTGCTACTACAAGTTCCCATACCAATGTTGTGTTAGTATATTAAATAAAGAGGGTTGAATGGATATTTTTTTCTACAGTTTTGCACTTCTCCACCCTAAAAAATTTGTGTCTTCAGACTGGATATGTATGTATATTTATGTTATTAATTGTTAAGAAGAATCACAGAATCACTAGGTTGGAAAGGACCATTAAGATCATCAAATCCAACCATACCTGTCCTCTCCTAAACCACAGTAGGATCAATCACCATCAGGGTACTTCTATTTCTCTAGTTCAGAACAGCGATCGAGATTCCCCAGATAAGACAGAGAGAACTGATTATTTAATACAAGTACTTCAGATATTTTCCATCTTTTTATGCTTTTTCTGGCTGTCACATCTATGGGCATCACTAAAGATACTAAAAAGTGTAAAGTACTGGTGAGAATAAGCCATATAATTAATAAAACTGAATTCTTATACAATGGTTCAAGAAAGTTCATGAAGCCTGTGGAGAATAGCGAACCTGCACTTCTAAAACTATACCTTTCTAACAAAATCTATTTCCTCTTAATGTAAAAACAAAAACTACCTCCAAACCCACAGAACCAAAATAACAACCCATACTCAAATAATTTTTAGTACACTTACTTGTTTTCAAATACAACCGTGAGCGAGTCCTCATGAACATCTTTGATAAATCCCTAAAACAAAAACATTTTTGTTACAAGAATACATCATCCATGTGAAATCAAAACAAGGCAGCAATTTCAATACAGCCTGAAACTAAGCCAAACAGCAGGGCACCACTAAAATGATTCCAATTCAGGAAAGGTCCAAGACAGGATCCCACTGTCTAGATGAGGTTGCTGACACTTTAAGTTGGCTACTATAAAAAAATACAGTGCACAGTGACTGTTTCAAACAACTGCTCCATCAGACCAGTACATTTACAGCTGAAAACCCACTGTTTTATTATCCTACCTTTAGGTGTATACAAGTGTTTCACAGCAGCAAGAGGGGAGAGATCCAGGGCAATTGGTACAAACAAAATACAGCGTAAAATTGCTGTGTGTAGCACAGTTGCTTTATAGATGTTCTCAACACAAAAGTGAATCCCAAAATGTCCTTTGGAACAGTATGACAGCAAGTTTGGACAAAATTCAGTAATACAAGCTGCCACTGAGCCAGTTATGCTATCATCTTTCAGGGGGTCTGTATGAGGCCAAATACCTGTAGGACTTCACAGTAAAACAAATACAGTATTTCACTTTTTTTGGTGTCACATTATTAGGATCTCAGGAACAACTAAGGGGAAATCCCACTTCCCCTTCTTTCTTTTGAAAATCAAAGACCTTTGTATGAGGGTACTGATTATGTCAAAAACCTAAAAACAGAGAACAACCTGACAGATACAGTTGTACTCAAGTATTCATGCAGAAACTCAATTCCTACATCTCTTGGTTAAGGCAGGCAGGCATGCTGGAATTAAAAAGAAAAGAAAAAGAGAAAAAAAAAAGGAAAGCAGATAAAAACGCAAAAATCTGTCAAACTACTTTTGCTTTTGCTATAGCCTGGTATTCACCCTAGCTTTAAGACTTCGAGGAGGAGCCCACAGTTTGAAAGGAGGAAGACAGTTGCATAGCCATGTCAAAAGAAGTTCCAGGAAGTCTGCTGAGCAGATTATATCCACTTAAGAAACTACCAAGTGAGGAGGACGAAGCACGTATCATCTGTGCAAGGAGCACCCAGCCCACAGATGTATCAAGTGTCAGCTCAAGGAAAGATAAATTTTGGCACAGGAGATCTCTCAACGTAACAACAGTAAAGGAGTCCATACTGACAGCTGGTTGCAGAGGGCCTATATAAACAAATCTTCTTACACCTGAACTTGTGTTTGGGCAATGCTATGACAGCATTTTCTCAAAACCTGCTTGTCTGCTCTCTCAGCTTCACTCAAAACATTTACCAGCAACACAGAAGACTGCTTCTAGCAGAAATCATACTGGTAATCCTGAAGAAAGCAGGTCACCAGAAATGACTTCGCTGACCCTCCTAGTGTTAGTGTTCCTAATAAAAATCAAAGGCCATCGTGCCACTGCAAGGGAAGGAAGGCAAATATCTTTCTTTGAAAGGTACACTACAGGCACAGCTGGTAATAAAATACATCTGTGATCAGGGACCTTCTGTTTCAACAGTTTCTGGACAGGTAATGGACACCAATACTGACTTTGAAAGAAATAAAAAGTATACAAAATTTTACTACCTTTTGTAAGTTTGTGTTAGTAACAACACAGGTAAATCAGAACTTTTACTGAATTTATGCTACCAATGTGCCCTTTAAACATGACCCAACATGGTGGTAAATACAGCATACAGTACAAAACCCAAGAGCTGTTCTACTACAGTTCATTCAAACTCTGTCCAGGGATACAATACTTACGTCACAGCACTACACACTGAGTTCATGTACTCCAGCTTTCTGCCAAATGAAAACTGACCAACAGAATGCAGTATTTACAGAAAGAGGCTGAAGTCTCCATTAAGGACAGCCACCTATCTGCATTCCAAAAGCCTCTAATTCACTATTACTCTTTACCTCATTATGCAGCTTTATTTCATAACTACACCTTACCTATTTACATTATTACATGCTGTCACCACACTCAAACCTGGAGGGGAATACATTTCATTCTAAGGTCAGCCTACAGCAGCTAAAAATTTACTCTGCAGACCTTTATTTAATAATCTTTCCTTTGTTAAAAAAACAAAACTTCAGAATCAAGAGCAATTCAAAATCAGTTACCATAAACCACCCAAAAATAATTCATAACAATGCTCTGCAGAGTTTAGAAAATCCTGAAATCACTGACTCACTGCAGGCTTCATTGATAAGACAAAGTGGAGAAAAGGAATCCAAACTGCACTGAATTTCCAGTATTTCAGACAATTAGCAGGCAAAATCTGGCTTTCCATGTAAAGGTTCAAACAGGTTTAATATTTGCAATTGATTTTCAAATTAATGTCCTACCAAAACATAAGAAACCTCAAGTAGAACACCAATGCAGAGATCTGACTAGCAGCAGAGTAACAGCTGACACTGTACAAATATCAGCCACATAAACAGAAATACTGAACACTTTTTAATAAAATCAAATGTACAAACCCCAACAAAGAGTCTGTACATTTTACACCACCATGTGGGTCTTAGGAACTCCTCCACACAAGGAATTCAAAGCGTGACTACTCCTCTTCCCACTGGAGAACAGAACGCAGACTCACCCCTAACAGACATGTATGCAGTAATTTGCTTGAACTGCATTGAATTTGCATTCTTCACTGTATTGATATATGCAAAACACTCAAAATCAAATGTAACATTTATCAGGTATACACTTCAGGTCACACACCTGTAGATTTAAAGTATTAAATAAAATTACACAGTTAATTATATTGTTGTGAGGCCTGAAAAGAACTCTGATCAGATTCTAATACAAGACTTATGTGAAGAAGTAACACAACAGTAAAAAAATCCCAAGTATAATTCTTCTTACTATTAACACCTTCTCTATAGCCCTAAGGAACAAGTCACATTTATAGTAACTGAAGCACACGAGTCTGAGTTACAGATTGCACAATTAATTTGTAATACAACTAGAAATAATCAGATTCCAACATGGCTTTCAAATACAGTATTTATAAGAAATTATTCCATTATTGCCACGAAACATGCCAAAAATACCGTCAAAGCATTTGCCAAAAGTAAAAATTCCTGTGTGCTTTTCTGTACCTACAACCCTGACCTTTACTACAAGCACTGTCAGCTGTCACAACTCCAAGACAAAAACAGAAATAGATTTCACACATGTCGGGCTGAGATTTAGTCTAAATTTTAAATAAGTATTACAAAAGCTTAGAGGTTGTTTTTTCTCTGTAAAGGTTTAACAAAAATTGTGTGACAAATATATTGCAATGCAAAGTACATTTTTAAAAATATTAAAAGTCATACTAAATCCTATAAATTCACAAGCATTTCTTCAAAAAGGGTGTGCTGATCCTGGAACAGAAAAGTAAATATCCTGGTTTTCAACTAGGAATTTGGAAGTAGTTCTTTATCAGCAAGGTTACCTATATATTTGTACTCTAAGCTTGCACTAGTCCTGTCTGATACTGTACCAAAAACATATTCTACTAAATTAAGTAATGATGCATCACCTTAACTTCTGCTCAAATGAACAAGGTAATCCATTACTGAAATTTAATTTAGCACTGTTACCTAAGATAGAATATTCCTAACTTGGATATTGGTATTATCTATGTTCCTTACACATCAGTCCATGTACTCTAATTCCAAACAGAGGTGATGAAGCACAGCTAACAAGACCTCCAAACACACAATAAATATACTGACATCAGAACACCAAGTGATGAATTACACTATCAGCAAGTTAGCTTATATGTAACATTTGTGTGAATTTTGCATGACATACAAAACTGTGGAGGGCAGGAAGAAAATTGATGTGACTTCACCCTGCCAGACCTCTGATTTAGACTGTCCAGATATTAGTGTCAGTCATTCAGTTCACGCTGCGAGCTGGATCTCTGCAAGATCTCTGGAAGTCCATGTATGCCCTGCTTGCTGCAGTCCAGCTCACGAGGCAGACAGGAGACTATACTGTACTACAGGCTATTAATGTCATGCTGGCTCCCCAAGCACTTTGGTGCAGACCTGTCTCTGCCACTCAGCAGCATCCAGCCCCCAACACTAGTATCTGCAAAATGAGGGGCTATACTGCTGGGACTCTTGCCTAGGTTTGGGATCAGAGTCACACAACTCTAATCTGGGGCCATTCCATGGAAAGTATGAGCAGGTGGGCAGGAAACTGAAGGGATCATTTCACACCCAAATCACTACTGCTCAAGTGTCTCCTCACACACATGGACGCCTTCCTTTTCACCTGGGTTTTGCTTGTGGATTTAGGATTAGGATCTGCTGATAACATAAACGGATCAAGACTTACTGAAATGCCCTTACAGTGAACCATATGTCTGCTGTTACACACACACACAGAGTTGGGATTTTTTTTTAAAATCCAGTTTCAGGCAAAAATCACAAATCTGCATACAAGGCAGATGGAACCCATGTTCCCTCTTCATCACACTTCCTTAAGTTCATCTGACCCCCAAGTAGAATGGTCCCATCTAAAAATGAGGTGCTGTTAGTTTAACAGAACATTCAAACACGCAAACATTCTTTTCAGGGATAGCCACTGTGTTGGATTTTGAGTCACACCTACCTACAGCCTAAAGACTATACTCAGATCATCCTACCCCCACTGAGTAATTTCAAAGAGTAAATGCTTTGGCATCTAGTACCATGAACTGCTTCTGAATCAGTAACAGAAAGGTCAAGAAACCCACATCCAATCACCAGTCCTTTCTCTCCTTTCAGAAGGAAGAGCCATCAGTATTTTTAACTACATTCATACACAATTGTTTCAGGTAATGAATACACGAAATAATTACTACTACTGGGTGTAGTCCATGCTACACCCCCCAGGAAAAAGAATAAAAAAACCAAACCAAAAATCAAAGCAGTAAATCAAATCAGTGGTCAACAAGACTGAATGTCATAAATATTACTTTCATTAGAAATGACCAAGCTGCACCTGCTTACACAAGGAACTGATTAAAAGGTATCTAGCTTGCTGCTAAACATGAACTTTATGAGTAGTCATCAGGTAAGAAAGAGATCCTGAACTATTATATCAATTTTAGGAACCACAGTTTAATTTATATTTCCACTTACTTCCATTCACAATCATAATTATCATATGTAAACTCAAGGGTCCTTATTACAGTTAGGCAAGAACTTGAGCAGTGGTTTAGGCTTATTCCTAGAAGTCTAAATGACACTCATTACTCACACTGTCTTCTTTTACACATACTACCAAATGGATCAAACTTCTGAAAGACACCCTTCACTGATGATGTACATCAGCAATCAATTATCACTCCCTGGGGCATCTCCCTTTCATCAGCTTAAAAGGGTCAAACAAATAGCTCATCACCAGCAATGATGACCACAGACACTTTCTACACCAGTCAACTTTCAAGAGATCAGCAACAACTTTAAAATGTCTGAAATGTCCCACCCATCAGGTCTAGATACAGTAAAGGAATGCTGACCACATAAGACAGCTGAGATCTTGAAAGAAAAGAGTCATTCCAGGCACCATGTTCCCTGGTGTAGTAACAGCTATGTAAGCTACACTCTTAATGACAACTTCCTATAAGCTAAAAACCATTCAGAAGAACTCGGTGTTTCCAAAAGCCATGAATTAAGAAAATTTAAAAGCCTTTTTATCTATGCATCATTTTTTTTCAGATGGAACTGCTCATCTTGTTTTTTATCACTGCACACATGGAGAAACGCTGTGTATTCACAGTTTTTCCCCTTGGTAATACTTTGACTAGTCTCTAACTTGAGGCCTATGTCAACTCCTGCTACCTGTGGTACCACACTTAGCCCTGTCACCAGAACAGCTGCACTGCTCCAAAGAGGGACAGACCAAGACTGAGGCAGTTTACAACCTGGAAGTTAAAGGTTGAGCTTCATCGTAATTCTCACTGTTATCCATTTCACACTCTTGCCTAACCTAAGCTGCTACTACTCTAGAACAGCAAGCGCACAAGGCACCAGAGCCAGTTGCTGTGCACATGTAAATCCCCACGATGAAAACACAATGGATCTTCATGAGTTATTCAGATGCTGCTAAAGGATTCAGGTTGAGGAAGTTACCCAGTGTTATGTACCTGAGTCCCATTTTATTACACAGCTCAACCTATTTAATGTAAGCTGACATCTTAACTCCTGAATAGCATGCAGAACCAGGGTTCTGATTTGCATACAAGTGAGCACACATGGGCTGAGGGAGATACAACAGCAGCTTTCATCTTGTGTTTGCTAGGAGCTACACAGACACCCTTCACAACCAGCAGGACCTGAGGCCATGTCCAAAAGCTGAAAACACAAGACATGCTGTATGAACATCAAGAAATACTCTGTTCTGAAGTGGTGACTGAGCATGGGCACAGGTTGCCCAAGGAGGTTGTGGAGTCTTCATCCTCAGAGATATCCAAAAGCCATCTGGACATCATCCTGGTTAACTGGCTCCAGACAGCTCTGCCTGAGCAGGGATATGAGCCAGTTGACCTCCCTCAGTCCCTGCCAGCCTCAATCATCTGTGATTCCGTGAATTACTTAATGATCTTAATGACACAGAGGATCATCATCCCAAAAACATTGTAGTCAGGCCAGAAGGAGGTTAGGAGTATTCGACTTTCACTCTCCAACTTGGTAAGAGCCCAAGGAAATCCAGTTAACTTGGCTGATGTCACCAAAAAAAAAAAAAATCCTCTAATGTCCCAATAACAACAAAGAATAACATGCAGCCTAGCAAGCATCCAACTGATCTGCTTGCAGAAGTCCTCACCACATCTCTAATAAATGTAAACCCTTAACTCGTAGGGTTCTTCAACCCTGTCCATTCTCTTCCCTGTTCTACAACACAAACCTTATCTTTTCCCCCATCCCCCGAAGACCATGACCACTTTAAGCCCCATCAGTGCCATCTGTTCTCTAAAGACAATAGGTGCACAATCTTATGATATATGCAAAGGTTCCTGAGCTGCTGGGAGTGGCTAAACATTGGCCCTGCTGTGTACTGGTTGAGAATCTGAGATAAAGTGCAACATAAATGCTGTCCCTGTTCTCCAGATTATAATACCTTAAAGAAAAAACCCACCCCCATTTATTTATTGTGACATTAATAGAAGATTAAATTTAGATCACATTTTGTACAGGACAATATCAAAACAAATTTATGCATCATGAAAAACATTTTGACTTTATCTCTACTACTGTAGCAGGATCCTCCTCATCTCATTTATCAGGAGGTATGCTGTGCTAATAAATCTGAATTCAGACTGATCTGAGGGCAAATCTAAAACTTCATCCTATCTTACAAATTCTGCTTTTCACCTCAGAAAAGGTTTTGCCACCTCTTACACAGTAATATAGGGCTTAGACAAGATGAACCTTTTCTCATTATTTCACAAATGCAATTATCAATGTTACCAGTGCCCAAAATAGAGGCTTCCCAATTGAGGCTGACACACCTCCCTCCTCTGCTTCAGAAACTTTAAACTGAAAGTCACTAGTACTGTTACTTAGTTCCAAGGAGCCTGCATAACTTCTGCCTACCACAACAGTAAGACTCACAAAATGGAGTCACTGACACACATATTTCACTGCATTTAGCTCACAAGAATAATCTTTTGAAATTGTGTTTTGGTTTAGTTTATTTGGTTTTATTCTTTTGGGGGCTCTATGGTTCCCCCTGCCATGCTAACAGTGGGTTATTCCAAGTTGGGGCTTTAGTCACTGTCAGTCCAACTGCTCTGACTCGACTTTATCCACACTGAAGATATCATCACTGTGTTTAACTCCCATTTAATTACCAGAAAGCCTTTAATGCAATTTTAAAGCAAAACTTCTCCTTTTGTTAGCTGCTGTTCACAGGCCTAAAACACATGATGATGCTAATCCAAGCCTGACAACTCTCACTGACTTAGAAGGAGACATCATTGTTGTAGATTTAAAAATTGGGCTTATGGTAATAAATTCGGTGCACTCAACACTCTTCAGTCCAAAAATTCAGTACCCCTCCTCATACTTCCAATAGCCTCACCCTGGTCTTAAGCAGAACAGCTAACTAATCCATCATTTATGAAGTTGTCAAAGGTCACAACGTGGAAGATGTGTTTCTAGGAAGGGTGTCTTCAAAGTCACTGTAATGGGCATGTGAGAAGTATTCAGGAATATCCTCTCCTAAATGCGAACAATTCTGATGCGGGTTCTGTGTGGATTTTTCGAGTCCAACTAAAAATGTGTACAATTCACAAAATTTATCGACTGTTTTTGATTAAGAGGTTTACCTAGCAAGGGGATATAGCTCACCCCATTACATTCTTTCCCCACAGGAGTATAGCCTATTTGTCCCTTTTAATAGCCAGTTGACAAAACTAACCCCCAAAGTCAGCTGGGTACAATGCTTTAAACACCAACTGCTTTTACATACTGTACAACTGCTACATGACTTCCAAGCCAAATCCACAGCTGCACAGATAGGAAAAAAAAACCAAACCAGAAAAACCTCCCACATAGCCCCCAAGCACCCCTGAGTGCAACACCACACTGTGTATGGGGTTAGACACAATAGCTGAAGAGAGTCCTGAGATTAAATACTCCCAGGACACAGCTACCCTGCATGCCCACAATACCGGCTGGGAGCAGCCCTCCTGGAAAGGAAGACAGAAAGCTCTTGCCATAAAAAGAGCTGGGATTCTTAAACATCTGAACCCAGGCTTAGAGGAAAATGACTGACGGGCAACAGCTGAGAGTATTTTGCATTGATCCTGTAACATCCTGACATTCCAGGGAGGGTGACGCTGAAGGAAGCTCTCCGATGGCATAAATAAACTCGAAATCTTTAAAGAGTTATTTAAAATATTTTAAAGCATTATTTTCGGCTCAGTTCGCCCATTCCACCCAAAGCCCCTACTTCTCCAAAAACCCGCCCCCCCCCTTCCCCCCC
>VXBZ01003302.1:1320333-1336034 GCA_013399135.1 Heliornis fulica
CGTGGGGTGACGGGAGGAAGCAGCGGCGCTGGTGCTGCAGGCCGCAGTCAGCGCTGCAGGGAAAATGCGGTCGTGTGTTTTATAATTTAAATGAAGGATGCAAAAGGCCGGGCCCTAGGGGACACCTTCCGCTCCCGAGCCGCCTCAGGCGGGCTGGCTCGCCGCCCGGTGCAGGCAAGATGGTGCCCGTCATCCACCCTTGCAGCCTGCTTTAGCGTCCGAGTGCTCGGCTGTCTTTGTCTCTCCCGGTGCCCATGCTGGGGGCGGGGAGAATCCCCGCCATACGCGCTTGGTCCCACACCGAGCGGCCCCTTCCCACCCATCCGGGTCCCGCGGGGGTGGCTCCCTGCCCCGGCCTAGAGTGGGGGGATCGCCCGGTTGTGGGCTTGTCCTTTTCCTCCTCCGTGTGCTGCTGCAGTGAAAAAAAACCAAACCACGACATGACTCCACTATTCGATGACCCTCACAACACAATTTTGCTATGAGCTCAGTGCTCACATCAGCTTAGTCATGCAGAGCTTGATGGAAGGCCTGTATCTTTGCCAAATGCATGCTTTTTTATTTCAATAGCTTTAAATATCAATAACAGTGCTTTCAAACGTCCTTTCTGCTGATCGTTCCTGTTAGATGTCAGCCCCAAACAAACAGGAGTATATGGTGGTATTTAACCCATCAAATGTATGGATATTTCCATCCCCTGTGTTAATCTCCCGTGCTAGCTTTTTCCCTAGATTTTCCCCACGTCTGTCAGACAAGTGAGGATTGTAGGTCAGACAGGGTTTAGAAGTTTCAGGAAAGCTGGCTACAGGGTAAGGAGGCTCCAATGTCCCATAACAAGGAGAGATGGATGTTCACTGCCTTAGCTAACCCCCACATGCGCCAGATGGTTAGCATACAACTCTGACCATTTGTATTCTATGCTTGTGTTGTGTGGGGATGGGGATGAGATGGGAGATGAGCTTCTGTCGAGAAGAACTGAAGATTATAGGTGGAGCCTAAGTTACAGGCTCCAGACTGTAGAGCCTTGAGTCATTGTGGGGAAGCGTAAAGGGAAATGAGGCACAAATTAGTTGACAAAAACAAACCCAAAAGGCTCTGCTTGTTCTGGAGAACACCAGGCTTTTGATACTCAAGAACTCACCTTTCTTTGGCTATGAGGTAGTGTTGAGAGAAAAAGCAATTACTTGGTCAACTCTTTTCCCACGCTGTGTGTGTAAATATTCCCATTCTTGCATAACATTCCATGGAAATGATGGAAGGTACCTTTTATTATAAATCTTCAGAAGTTACCCACAATTTATTCTGTCAGTGCTGCCTAGGCCACACATAGGTAAAAGAGCCCCTTGTGCAAAATGGTAGGTGCCATCTTTCCTGTTGTCAGAGGCCACTCAAGACTTTACAGGACAAAGGATGAAACCTGATTAAAAGAAGCAAAGAGTTATGCTATGAAAATTCTACACCAAAAGTTTTCATTGCCACAAGATTGTATAGACTGAAGTTCATTTATTCCAAGACATAGACTCTCAGTGTCACCTGTTAAATAAAGGTCTTTGCGGTTTAAAAAAGAAAAGAAAGTGAAACCAAACTATGTGTGAGCAAAACAGGACTCGGATAAAGAAATTACTTCAGAACTGCATGAGGTGTCTGGGTGTCCTCACTTGCAAAATGGCTGACAGTTCTGGGCAGTAATGATAAGGAGAACTGGCTTGAGCCAATGCAATCTGTGTCTGAATTTGCCTGATAAAATTTGTTTTTCTGAAAGTAAGCATATGATATTTGAAGTGACAGGGTTGTTTACAGATTAATATTGAGGCAGATTGGTATATCTAGGGGAAATTAGGGGTAGAAGATGGCTGTTATTAGGTTGTGGGCCATAATAGTTTGCTGCACATAAGCAAGACTGAAGAGTATTAATCTGTTCCAAGTTTAGCATAATTTAGCATTAACTACTAAGTCTTTACTGAAATAAGGGAGGATTTTTTCTATTCAGACTCAAGTGTCTTCCACTGATAGTAGCTACTTACAACTTTTTTCACAAGCCTATGTAAGGTGATTTTATTTTTGTTTTCATGTTGTAACACCCACAACAAAACTGCCACATATGCCATAGAGGAGCCCTGGTCAGGGAGATGCTATGAGTAAGTGTAGTTGAACCACTCTCTGTCCTCTGTGGAAACTGTTTGGTAATGCAGGAGGGAGAGCACGCCTCATCATGCTAGAAGGAACTGTAAGCAAGTAGCAGGATTCTGTATCCTCAGAACCCTTGTCTGGAAAGAGCAGGAAAAAAGGTTTGCTTATTTTAGTGAGCAAAACAAAGGGTGAAGGATTGAACACAGAAGGATTAGGATTGTTGTCTTTAAATACAGCAAGGCACACAGGGGGGATCACAATGAATGGGAGACTAAGGCTGTAAAAGAAAATAAGACTAGCAAAGACTTCCAAATAGGTATAGGCTGCCGATTAATAAATTTAGTCTGGAAATTAGAATTTAAAAAAGGAAGTTGAAGAAGTTTCTGGAACCACCCTTCAGAATGAAGAAATGAAAGTTAAAGCTTGCCTACTTTTAGGATGGAAAAAGCATTTATGATGGTGGTATAAGCAATGTAAATCACATTTTCAAGATAGGAGACTTTGATAGTATTGATTCCAACACCCAACCAACACCCCCCCTCGTCCTTCCAAATACTGTTGTGTAAAATTCAGGAAGTATGAACTAAGTCAGAATGAAATTGTCATTCTGAGATCTTCTGACATCAGAAGGTCTGTTAAATATTCATCTTACCCAAAAGCAGACAAATTTTAGCCATTTTCAGCAAGAGAACTAGGAAAACTGCTGAGAATAGTGATATTTTAAACTACATTTATATTTAGTCATGAAAAGCTCCATAGATTAATAGCCCTCCTAAACTACTAGTAGGCTCATAGTTTATTTTTTTCAAATTTTTGTAGTTTTAAACTACTCAGGTACTGCTGTGCCAATAAACTTTTGTGTCTTTGCTGACACCAAAACAGGGGGTATTGCTGAGTTTCACTGCACAGTATTTCTTACACTTCAGTAAAATAACCCCCCAGAAGCATACATTCTTAGCATGTTTTGTAAAAAAATAATTAGTAAGGAATCAGTGTCAACTAAATTCAGACTTGAGCCTTACAAATGTGGAGTGTATTAACCTGGGTTTTATATTCCCTTCACTGAAGGGAAATGCTGACACTTAGCAACTAGTGCCATAAAAACCCTAAAACAATGATTAAAAAAATAATCTAGGTTTGCTTTTACGAATGCAAAACCCTCTTTGGTTCAGATGCATATTGTGAAATTTGAGCAGAAGGCTCAGATGTACTCAAAGGTACCTATGAGGGATGTCCACAGACTTTGAACCTTAGCAGCAGCTTAGGCAACTGGCAGAACTTAGACCCAAGTGAATTACTGGGCATCCCTGGTTCTCAGTGGGGACAGGCAGAAGAGATGAATGTTTGAAGGATATTATATGGCCTCATGTCTTACCAAATGATATAACTACAACTCAGAAAAAGTCTTGGAGGAGTTCTTTTGAAAAAATAACATGCTTTCAAGTGTGTGGGGTTTACTCATTTATATTAGTACAATATGTGAAACAAAGAAAACTCTACTTGAGTAGCAGGAGGAAGTTTTTGAGATGGGTAAAATCAGGTCCAATAGAGTTGTGCAAATAAAGCAAGGAATATAATATTTTGTGGAACAGAACTGGTATTGCAGCATATGGTCTTGATAAAGACTGCTGTGTTGGGCTGCCATTGAATAAAGGGTCAGTGGTTTGTTGTAAAAATGGAAAGAAAATTCCAAAAGAAAAGCTTGCAGTTTGTTTTATTTTGTCTTTTACTGTGAATTTTCCACTTTTTGAATATTGACCTGAAGAAGAATCTCTACCAATTTTCAGCAGCCTATTACAAATGCATTCCTGACCTTTACAAATGAATGAATATTTGTCTGGAGGTTAGCTGAACTGAGTGTGCCATACCCAGATACATCTGCAAGTACTGTAAGCAGACACCGCTTCTGAAAATAGGATCCACAAAAGGTGTTGCTAAGTGAGCATATGTAAAAACATTTTTTGTGGAGTGCAGTTTAAAACCCTCTGTCTGGTATGGAAATCAGAGAAAGAAGAAGTCATTAAGTGTTCCTAATTGCAAATAAGCATTCATCTTGAAAGGGAAAAATCTTTAGAGCTTTATTCTGTGTGTATTACAGCTGATAGCACTTACATTTATCAGTCTTTGTCTAAACACATGAACTTAAAATGTTTCCCGATTATATGATTAAAACCTCCTGTTGTTTAGTAGGATAAAGTGTTAATAATCCACAGAATGCAGTATGTGTTTACTATTATATTCCACTTCCTGTTACTGCAGTCTAAAAGCCACTGAGCTAATTAAATTACAGAAGGAAGACATCAAGAACCAATATTAAATGAAAATTGGTTTTGACTACAGTCTGTATTTGTGCTGAAGTAATGATGAGTAATATGATTGGGGTTTCATCTGTTCAAAGTCCACAAGACACCATGTGTGCTCAGCAGAAGAAAAACATACATCCAGGCAACAGACTAGTATGTGAGAGTAATTTCACACTGAGTGACATGGTATGAACCTTGTTTTTGCACACTGGGTGAACTTCTGACTAACTCTTGCTTGGCTGGTCTTCCTATTTTCATCAGTAGCAGCAAAGGAAAGTAAGCAACAGAAAACTGAAAGTGTGATGTCATTCTAAATACAGAGAGAAGCACTAGACAATGTCTGCTGGAAGCACATTGTTAATTCTGGCACAATGCAAAGAAACTACAAAGTCATTTAGCTGAAATTTTTATGAACTTAAATGAGAACAGTGGTGTTTAATGGACCCTCTGCAATGCTCTGAAGCTCGTCCATTCACAACACAACTTTTCAAGGGGTTGGCTTGGTTTGGTAATTTTCATTATCACTTTACATCCGCCTCTCCTGAATGTCAGTATGGATGCAGCTGATCAAATATAACCTGCTTTACTCTTGACTTTGTTCCAAGGCAGGAAGTGAAATGCACTGAGCACCAGAGACAGATCTCTGTGGTAGTGTGAAGCCACGGTGAAATGCGGGTGTGGAAAGGCCTGTCGCAGTATCACTAGATAGCCAAGCATTTTTTCTCTACTGTGGATCCTATTTTGGTCCTTGTTGGACCCTTAGACAAGTCTAGATTACCTTTGCTCTGGCTTGACATTTGAGCCAACTTCTGGTACCTAGATCAAGATTTGTGAGAGACAGCAGACAGTGGGCATGTTGCTATCACATACACATGTTCTGAGGTAAAGGAATGCAGTGCCACAGGACATCAACAAATGGAACAGTAGCACTTAAAACAGAGGTGGATCTGGAGTAGCAGAGGGATGCACATCCATCTGAATTAAGGAATGAAGTGGGGAGAAGTGAGGAGGGAACTCACAGGTAGGAAGAAGTTAGAAATACATCTGGATGAAACTGCAAACAAACTAAAAAGCTTATTTCTGTTCTATAGGACAAAATTCATTTTAAGAAGGGATTGGTTGTCAGCTCAAGGTACTCTGCTATTGAGAATTCCAAAAGCACGTGTTTGTCTTGCCACAATTTACTTTTTGAAGGCCCCAATAAAGATGCCTAAGCAGCTATTTCATTTGGAACCTGAAAGGAAGGGGTATAGAGAATGACTTCAGAGAGTTAATGTGTGCTCTTCAAGAAAGGAAGGATTTGAACAGAAAGTTTTCTAATTTGGCAGCACAATAATGTGAGACATTCTGTATACACACAATGTTCAGGTTCCTCTGCAACTGTAGAGCAAACTAATCCAAACCACCACCACACCCACACCCCCCACCTATAAATTCGATATGTATGTTTTTGACAAATATATTGTGTTAAATATATAAAGAATCTGCAGATAAATAGTCTTAGTGCCCTAGGAGCAAAGATAAGTGTTTATAGATGAAGTACTAAGAATCTTGACATGTCAGTGTCAGGCTTGCAACATCAGTCACAACATCCAAACTGGATTGTAGTCAACTCCCTCAGAAAATCAGGGCAACCTTTTCTATTGCTTCAGTCACAGGCACTGACTTTAAGAAATTAAATACTTAAAATAAGTTAAGAAGAATACTTAGAATAGGGGATTAAACACGCACATTTTGATGTTTGCAAGACAGCTAGTAATTGATAAATCATAAATATATGTAACGTCAAACCCTGCTCAATGAGATACAGAGATTCAATGAAACAGTATTTCAGGAGATGAGTTACAAGAAGTTAAAATACATTTTCCGTGTCTTTCCTGATTGCTCTCTTAACTGAGATGACCTTCCTCTGGTATGTGTGTTCCACTTGTATCACAAATGCCATTGAAGAGGGTGAGATAAAATCTGGACTCTTGCCTTTTATTTTTTTTTTCCATCTTTCTAAAAATACTGTTCTATTAATAGCACAGAATTTTCTCAGGCCGCCTATCTGTTGAGATGAAGAAAGGAATTCATGAAGCTACTTAGGTGATGATGTAGACAGTTCTGATAAATGCAACAAAACTGACCATCCTTTTGATCCAATCCATAATATGTGCTCAGGACATCATGTCTTTGGCATATTTTCATTTCTTCTTTTTTTCTGGTTTGGATCCCTGATGCCAAGGGCTGTAGGCTGTCTGGTGTGTCTGACACCACCGTTCCTGATTTCACCAGCGATTCGTTGCCACAAATCTCATCACCTGGGCCCTAAAAACTGAGGGTGCTTTAACCTGCTCTTTCCACAAATGTATGGGCTCACTTGTTCTGTCTTGTTTCAGTGGTTCCACTTCCAGCCCTGGGCTTTTCCTGCTGGGTCGGTATTAGGGAAAACAGATGAAATATGCAAGAAAGAAATAGAAGCAAGGAGGAACAAATGATAAAAAGAGAAAAGTCAAGAGCAGCAGGAAAAGAACAGTAAGGAAGAAAGGTTCAAACAGCAGAGAAAGGTTCAAAATTTAGGCTTTGCTGAAGAAAGACAGAAAAGTTTGATAAAGTAAAAGAATGATGCGAAAGAGGAAGAGAGGTAAGATGGGTAATAAATGATGAAAGGCAAGAGAGAGAATATTTCTAGGGAATACATGAAAATACCTTATTGTTACCAGTGACATTTTTTTTCTTTTTAAAGAGAGTGGAAGAAGAGATGGTACATGACATCAACCATGTAAAACTGTTAGACATTCATATCTAACATAGTGTTCACTAGCATTAGAAAAATCCAAGTTCAAATCTATTTCTCGCCAAATTTGAGCAGGAATTTGATTGAGTTCTTTCACTGTTAGGGCTGTGTAAGCATGTCTGTTCCATCACATCAAGATGCTGGACTAAGCTCTGAATGAAGCAGTATTTGCACGGGAAGCCACGTGACGTAGTGTGGCACCCTGCCCTTCTGTGGGGCACTGAGCCTCTGTAGAACACCAGACAGGCATGGCCAAGGTGTTCCCAATGCCCAAGGTGGCTTGTTCTGACATCCTTGTATATTAGCACATTGTGAAGTAGGGAGGTAATTCCAGCTTTCTCTGCTGAAGCTGTTTCATGTCCCAGAAATAATGTCGTGCTCACAAAGCTACAGAGCATGTAGGAATGCAGTTTAGATTTTTAGCCATTGACTCCTTGCATACTGGTAACAATCACATACACAATGGCTTTTTCTGTATAAAATAAAAGTACGCTTATCCAGGTGGGTCTGCAGGACTGGAAACTTTGAAAAAAATCACAAGATTCCCTTTATGCAACCATTCTGAACAACTTCTAATTCACATGAGAAATGTTTTAAGAATTGAACATTTTCACCATTAGATGACATTTTGAATTAAATTAAAATAAAACATGTTTTCTGTATGCATGGCAATAAAACCTGATGTCTTAGCTACCCAGACTTGTTCCTCTGAGAAAATAAAGTCCCAAATACCCTAAATTCCACACTGGAGCAATTTAGGTCTCCTTAGAGATCACAGTTTGAACTACAAATGCAGTAAGGATTGCATCCTGCTGTAACCAAAATCCTTCCTAAGTCTACTTCTGCTTTTCAATCTCTCTAATTTTTCATTAGATCAAGAGTCACACATTTTTGTTGGCAGTAAAGCAATGCCAATTTGAACTGCCTTCTGTCTTCAATAGGAATTTTCCCAAAGTACAGAAATAAAAATGTAAAACTTTGCTGTGTTTCATTACTTTCATTCTTTTGAACATTGCTTCTCTGAAAGCTCTGTGTGAAATTATTAGAAGACAGGTTTTGAAATGCTTGTGAAAGTAGATGCATATATGGGACTCAAAGGGCCTTATTTAAAAAAGAAATTTGCCAGCTACCCAGATCTCTGGTTGGTTATGCCCATTCAAGGATACAGAATCCATCATTCGTATGATTATTTTTACATCTGAACTTTTTTTTTTTTTATACTAGATAGACTTGAAACTTTCAGGGTCATTTGCCCAGCATGTAGTTGAATGTCCTGTGCTATAGATTCCAATTAGCAAGACCATGTTCAATGGTCCTACACCACCAATGCTGTCTAACTGCTTTCCACTTGGCTTTATATGTTTCTTCTTTGTTGCAGCTGCAACCAGGTCTATCTACGCTTTGATAGAAAAATTTCAATTACCCCAGGGAGAAGCTTTCAGCTTTATTAAGCATTGAAGTCTATACATTTGTTCTTCTGTTGAAGAGCAGTTCAAAAGGAGAGTTTCTGAGGAAGTAATCTGATAAATTAGGATAAATCTTGTGGACTTTCACCGCTAATGTTTTTCCTGTAACCTGAGCCTAAGAATCTGCCAACTCAATGCACGGTTAAGCATTTCTTTAACACTTTTAGCCCCTGGCAGATGTTTCTTATACTTTACAAGTAAATGGCTCTTCAGTGTTTTTTAAGACTGCTGTGCTCTCAGCATAAAATTGATGTCACAGAAGGCTGGGTAGCTGTGCTCTAGCCTTGATAGATAGTGACAGAAAACTGTTCCCATCTGGTAGCTTTGTATTGGCCTCTGAGTAAACTAATGGTTTCCTTTCTTAGATGATGGGTGTCAACTCATCACCTCCTTGTTGCCAAGAGTAACCTTAGTTATCTAAGAAAAAGCAAGGACTGCATACACCAGATCTGCCCTCACTTTGTTGTAATTGGCCTCTTAGGGGAGTGGGGTGGCCAAGTGACGTGGAAGAAAGCTCTCAATAACACTGTTGTAAGTCACATCTCTCTGTAGATTTAAAAAAAAAAAAAAAAGCAGTCTTCCTAATGCTGTCAATCTTGTATTTAACTTCACTGGTGGGTTCATTTATGCGAGTAAATAAGGCTGTCATTTATGCTTTTTAATGTTTGAAAATTCCACAGAAGTTTCACGTCACTGGTTTGAAATCAAATCTTTCATTATTGTCTCTATCTTGCAAATTAATTTATTACTCTATTTGAAGTCCTAAATGCCTCTTCAGAGAGCTGAACATACAGTCTAACAATCTACCCATAAAGAGCAAACACGAGTTACACATTTAAAGAAGATAATCTTTCAGTTGTATGGAAATCCTGTCACTCTTGCTTTTCTGTTTAAGCTTCATGTAATAAAGCCTTTCTTTCTGTTTTCAGAAAAGTTTTGGTTCTTCCTCACTCATCCCCGTTCTGTGTGGCAGGGAATAATGGCACATTAAGACAAGTCTGTGAAAAGGGCACGCAACTCAGTGAAATTAATATGGCCAAATAGAGCAACACTAGAGTTCTTGGATGGAATATATTTTTCTAGAAATTCTGAATGATCAGTGAGGAGGGAACAAATAACCATGGATAAGGTCCTCCAAACCCCCAATCCCACCTAACTTGGAAGCTATGCATGCCTTTTTTTGAGCTCTATTAAGTAACAGCCACTATCAGTTTCAAACACAGGTAGTAGAATTTACATAAGCAAATCTCATCTGGCTAAATACTGCCCTATAAATATACATATTATAATCTGTTACTAACACACAAGATTATATTGTCATAATACATCAAAATATTACAAATGGGGATTTTGAATTGAATGAATTATCACCCTTGATTCCTGTGCATCCATCATAAAGCCAATATGCCACCTGCATCACTCATACAGACACTCTACTGTCCCCCTGGACAGAAGCAGTTCACTTTTTTTTTTTTGCAGCAACTCAACTAACAACAGATACTTGCAGTAAAACCAAAACAAAATGGAAAAAAAAAAGAAAGAAAAACAAATCCTAAACCTGCTCTCTCCTAGGCAAACAGTATTTCATGGTGCAATAAAAATTACCAAGACAGAGGGAAAATAATTAGGATTACAGAAATTAATTTTATATCAAGGTCTACAGAAGGACTCCTGTTGACATCAAAGGTTTGGCTTCTCTTCGATAACAAGATTGCACAACATACTTGAATTTCTACATATCCTCTGCAAAATAGATTTATTACCACTGTCTGCCAATGATTCTGCACAAAATTCAATCAGTTTAAAGCAAAGGATATGTAGGGTTTTTTTGTTCCAAACACTGAGTTTGGAAAACCTGCAGCCAAAGACCTGACACCATGAGTCTTGAGTTGAAACTGGCTAGAGCTTGTGTTTCCAGTGTTTCATCACATTTTCTATGCATAATATTTATGCTTTCAATTCCATTCAATTCTTTAGCTTTCAGATTTCAATTTGTATCATCTACCCTGCTTCATTTAATACATTTGTACACACAGAAGTACACAAAACTTGGTGAACACTTCTGCTGACAGGACAAAACAATGTAAAGATTGCTGCCTCCCTCTCTCACCTGGTCTGGTCTGGGAAAATTAGATGGAGAAAAATTCAATTAGAAGACATTAGCTGAGACTGAACATAAAGTGTTAACTTGTTTATGGAAAAACCCAAACCTCTGTTTCTCCCCTTATCAGAACAGAAAAAGTATTATAAACCAAATACCAAATCTTAGTTTGATACTCCCAATTTTCTGATTATTCTGGTGTTACAGTCTGGTGACATTTAAACATGTAACCTTTTAAGAGAAGACTTCATAAGCTGTAAGGGGCTACAGTCGTCTGGAAGCTAATTGGGTTCAGGTGCCAAGTCACTGCTCCAAAGTTCAAGGTACATGTTGCTGCATCCGTCATTGCTAATAATGATGTTTACAGCATTCACAGAAAGTACTGGAGGAAAGTCTTGCAGGTGCCAGACAGAGAGATGTCTATATTAAGATTTATGCTGAATTGTTACTTTTTAGTTATCAGCAAAACCAAACTAAGAATCTGCGAGCTCAGCTGAGAACATTATTGGTGCAGCTTGTTCATGCTTCAAAGATAACAGTTGCTTTGAGTATGAAATGCTGAGATTTTTTTTCCTTCCAGGTTTGAGTTCTTCAGTTCAAAACACACTGCTCAAAGTTGGTTATTAAATGAGCAATGAAAGTTTTGATGTTTACCTCACTGTAAGACCTGCAGTATTTTCTGGGATGCGGGGTGGCTCAGTGCTGCCTGTGTGCATAGAGAGGAAAGGCTTTCTAAAAAAGCATTTAGAATCCACTAAGTGGAAGACATAACATTAATTAATGCTAAACCCAAGCTGTGAAGTTCAGCACAACCTGGTCTGAAGAACATCATCACCAAAGTTAGAGTACACCTGACCTGTAGCTGGAGAAGGCCAGGTTCATTTGCCAGATGTGAAAACACTACAGTCTGCTGAAGCCTTTCCTCTTCCCTGTCCAGATCTTTTGCCTACTTCTCCCTATCTTCTGCAGCAGTCTTCTGCAGACACAGAAAATGTGGTGTGGTGGCAGGGTCTTCCAGGGGAAATGAAACCTGACTGGTGAAGAGGAGAAGGGTATTGCCACTTACACAGCAGAGCTGATGGTAAACTGTTGAGGAGATGAGCAAGGTGCTGTTGCTGGTGCCAATGGGTGAAGGTTGAAGGCCGATTGGCAAGTTAGGGCAGGAGAGCTGCTGCCTGCTGAGGCAGTGAAGGTGGATGGAGGATGCCAGCTGACTCTGGGAGAGGGGACACAGACTGCAGCTGTAGGCAGGAAGAGGAGGAGGTACAGGTCATAGGGCTTTGTCAAGCAGAGATCCATCTCACAGCGACCAAGGCTGCAGGTCCCTGATTTGCATTATCACATAAGAGCAAAAAGCAGATGAAGGAGACTTCAAATGAGCAGAACAGCTCTGTCAGACACATTATGCTGATCAGTGTGGCAGGTTCTTTGTTTTCAGCACAGTGCTTTCACCCAAATGGTACTTTCTCTTCCTGATACAATGATTTATAATTATGAATAACTTTTATGTCATGGACTTCTACTGAAAGATCCTGTCATAATCATCTATACCAGGGAACAGTTCAGATTACCTGCACAAAAGACCTCGTCACTGCTTTACATTCACATGCTATTAAGCAAAGATCTCTTTATTAATCAAATACTAGTTGGAGAATTTCCCTGCTCCCAGTGATATTTCCAAGACACTAATAAAAAAGAATGTCCACCAGAGGCAGATCAAGTTGCTGGTGAATCATGTTCTTTGGGATTTATGGTTACCCAGTGTAGTCTATAGAGTCTGTGTGGTAGAAATCATAGGAATGATCTACAAAGCATAAGAAAAAAATATTAAAGTGCTGGAGAAGACTTCAGAGAAGCCAGGTTCTGCTGCAAGGATTCTGTGTCAATCTCAGACAGTGATTTTCAGCATCCTCAGTCTGTCTCAATTCAGCAAATTAAGATGTGTATGCTTGATCATAATAGTAGTTCACAAAGCAAGGAGTAATTTATGTTGCTCTGGCTAACGATGGTACCACACAGGCTGAGAGGACCACTTCAATGAAGTGGCATTGTATCAGCTAGCCAGGCACTCATGCACCTGCAGAAAATGTGTCTTGATGGATTTTTTCTCTCCAGAGAAAACATACATTCTACTGACTTCTTGTATGATGCCTCTTCCTGCATTACTCCACTTCAAGATAGTCTTTCTAGAACATGTCTTCAGTCCTTTCCCTGTACAATAGGTCCAACAGTAGGCAGGTTTGACACAACCTCAGGCACAGGAACTCCCCTTGGAAGAAATATTCAAATATTCCTCTTTTTTTGCAATAAAGAGGAAATAAACAAAATGATGAACCTGCTGATGAGTCTTTTGTAGCATATAGCTGCTATTCAGCAGACAAATTAAATGGTGGGAGCAGAAAAGAACACTACTACTGGTACTATATATAATCAATATTACTATGGAGAAGGCAGCAGGAGTCCTTGCCCTCATCCCATCAGCAACACTGGCTGGCACCAGCTGCAGGGATCTCTATCAAGAGTTGACCAAGCCTTCCAGGATTCTGTTCAAATCAGAGAAGGAACAGACAGAAGTTACCCAGGTGAAGGATACAATGCCCTTACATTCCCTGGGCTTTTTCACCCCATCAGTTGAACAGCTTTGTCTGTGAATCTGGCTACAGCATGGAGGGAGCGAGAGAATGTGCACATACACATCTTGCAAAATTAATGCCACAGTGTTAAGTTTAACAAAGAATCTCATTAATAGGAAAAAATACAATTTCCATGTAATCACTGTCTCCCTGGAGCAACCTCCCCAGTGGTTACTTGTACCTGTAGTGCAAGTGGCTAAACTATGCCTAATCCTTACAAAACTCTGATCTCATACACATCACTGTCTTGCAACCCTGAATTTATATAGGACTGTCAAAGACATAAAGCTTGTAGACAGCTTCACAGTCCAAAAATCACCTGTCCTTCACCAGAAACCACAGCACAACCAATTGCAGAGCATCAGAGCAGCCTGTCAGCCCAGGGCTTCTTTTTGCATGGAGAAGAAAGTCTGTGTGATGCACAGTAGCAGCACCACTTGGTTCTTGGATCACTTCACTGATTCTTCCAAAAGACTATTAGAACAGAGCACAGAAGAGCTGCAATGTTCTTGTAATCATCAATATTTATTTTTCCTTTATCTACTTTTATCTTTGCTTTTCCTTGGTGAGAGACATCAAAAATATTTTAAATTTAATTTTATGATTTGAATATGCAGTTAGGTCTGCTCATTACAAGCAACTGCTGGGAAAAGTGCCAGAAAACTTTATAATAGTTTTTAAGTAATCTGAAACAATAGCCTGCTAAGCTTACCTTTGGGAAAAGGGAGGTATTAGCCAACACAGGGGAACTGAACTGAGACCATCATATCTTTCTCAGAAAGTTTTGTTCAGGTTCTAAAGGTTTGATTTTCTCCATTTCCCTATCAAAATATTAACCACATCTAAGTTACAGGTTCAGCAGATGAAATTCTTTAGGGTTTCTAATCAAAGAGCTCCTAATTAATATTTAGAGTTTACAGTCAGTCTTTGGAACTGATGCTCTGGTGATTTAATTCAAAGCTGATATATCAGTTGCTAGCAAACATCTGTGTATATAACAAAACACTTCAGCTAGTATTTTCTCAGCAAGTGGACTGCTTTAACTTTCACTTTAGCGTAGTACTGGTGATACCAGATCAATTTTAGTTTCCTGCTTTCATTTTTTCTCCCTGGAAAGATTTAATAATCCTTAACCCAATAATTTAATTTTTTTTCCAGTGAGCAGCACAGACCAAGAAACTTTCCACAGTGAGTGATTATAAACTGATTAAGGAAAAAACTGATATGCCTCCTAATTAGTGCTTGTTTTCTCACATAGATCTACACATAGATCACACTAACAGATCACAGTGAGTCATCTCACTCAGCATACACATTTGTATCCCTGAACAAAGCACAATCCCAAAATATATCAGAGGAATCACCTCCACAGTCTGACCTTACAATGGTCAACACAGCCAAATATTTGTTTCTACCAAAATATGCTCCTGACTCTAGAACTGGACCAGGCAACACCCTCCTTAAGCCTCAAGAAGCCTCCAAGACCAAGGATGTTTTCCAGCTGGAGAAAGCCCCATGTTCCTTTAGTCTGTCATCTGTCTCAGCAGTAAACTCACTTCATAGCCCAAGTTCCAGTTAAACCAGTGCTCTGCTGGAGTATCACGCAGTATCTGCTGGACACTGGCTCTTTTGGCCAGGACAGCAATAAAACTGAATGGGGCAGACACCCACAACGATCCATCAACAAACGTGCTGTACTTAAATATTTCTCTGTAGAATTGTATGTAACCTCGCAGAGCGGGTAATGATTGGAATATGGAAGTATTCTTGGACTGTTTGAGCTTCTCCTCCAGCTGGGACCTTGTCTTCACCAGGGGAGCTGAGGGTATGTGGTTCCACCTCCAGTTCAGCCTTCTGCTTAGCTGACACCCGTGATGCTTTCTATTCAAACAACATTCAAATTGGTCTCTACCAAAACTTTATATAAACTAAAGCAAATACCCTCTTTGCATCTCAGAGTTGTTTGACCCAGACTTCTGCATATTAAGTCCTTGTGAACTGATATATGCAAAAATTTACAATGTAAGAACTGAATACATGATATGGTTATTAGCATTATCTTCTCCTGCAAAAGCTGTTTTGCTCCTGATGTGGGAGGCAAGACCCATGACAGGTATGCACAGGCACAGGTTTTAACCATCAGTGTACTATACCCAGCTGGAGAGGTGCTGTCGTTTCTGTTTTGTGCACATCAGTAAAACCCAGATTGTTCTAAGGTTGCTAAAACATAGACTTAATTTGGGAGTTATTTACCTCTAACTGTATGTGATATTTAATAGTCATTATTAG
>VXBZ01003302.1:1349560-1374683 GCA_013399135.1 Heliornis fulica
CTGATTCCCTTTCTCAGCTTTTCAACAGAAAGGCAGCAGTTTCCTTGTGTTCCTTTAAATGGGAGATGTCCTGAGGTATTGGAACCCCTGATTCTGCGTGGACACCGATCATACGATATGTTTGGTGGCAACACCAGTTTCTCCCTGATGAAGGTAAAACTCACTGCCATACAATCATCTACTTTACCATATCCTGATGCTGTTAGATTCAGGTGACAAACTCTACAGAATTTACTTGGGAAAAGGTGCTAGTGGAAATGCTGAGTGTTAAGGCACAATTCCTATTTTTAAGCATCTGGGATGAAAGAGGCAATATGGAGGTACAATTAGGATTACTGTAGATGAGGTGTGGCTTAGCTTCAATAAATTAGAAAGAACTGATAGAGATTTTTCCCTTGCATTAAAAAACCTTCAGTCCCATTGAAGTCAGCAGGTATACCTGAATTTGGCCCAATAAAAGTTTTCACTGATGCTTCAACATTTATTTGGGAATAAATGAGTAACAGAACTCTATGAAATCAAACTCTTGTACCAAGCTAGAACAATCAGTTCAGTAAAGTAAAATTAAAAAAAATAAATGTAGCTGGTTTTCCTTGCATTGTTTTGCTTGACCTTAATTCTGATGAGTGACAGCACTGGGGAGGGTAGGAGAGAAAGCAGAGGTGGTTTATAATATTTTAATTGCTGAAACATAACTTTTAAAAGCAGCTTTCTTTAATATTTGAAACTCAGATTGTTACTACGAAATTTGATGTCCAGAAAGTAAAAATTTAAAATTATTTTAAAATCTTGTGTAATTTTTACATTTTCATAAGAGAAAAAACGAATTTTTGCCTTATATGTAGAACATTTACAATTTGAAAATGCCATTGTGTTGCCTGAACCAATGACAAGGTTCCCAAAGATCTTTAATTGCAGTATAGAGTTGGCCATTTGCCAAAAATGGCTACTGAGCAGAGCTCTCAAAAGTGTAGCAGAGACAAGAGCCCATGGTTCTAAAGAGAACCATGCAAGGGTAGATTCTCAACAACTATAAGTTACTGCAGTTCCTTTGATTTCATTATGGAGCAACAGCGCTGATATTTACATCCTTTAAAGTTATGGTTCATAATGTTTTGGTTTTGCACACCTTCATGAGCTTCATACTAACCCTAAATTCAGAGTGAATATTGAAACAGATTTTATGGTAATTGCAGTCCACAGTATCCCTGAGAGAGTCAAATATGACATATGTTATTAAATTGTTTATGGAAAGGGTTGGCAAAGCCATCAGATTTGTTTTATAAATAGCTATCATTTCAAATGAAATGGGCAAAAAAAATATCTACTTGATTTTAATACTTTTTAGCCTAGCTTTTTTTTTCTACTTCCAATAAATGCTAACATTGTGTCTCCTAATTATAAAGCGCATTACCATACAAAAAGGATTATTTTTAAATTTAAAAATGCCAGTCACAATTTAAAATTACTTTTCTCAAATATGGCTCCTCAGAGAAGCTAAAGAGAGACGAGAAAGTAAGGGGGGTTGGAATGAGAGGGGGAGAGAGAAGATGCAATATTGAATTGTAACAAGACACTTTTATTTTTTTGCTGAAGTGGGATTTCACTCCCTCTAGTTTATAATCGTTACAGAAATTTAAACCTCAAACCATTTCAGTCCAAGCTTATACTAAGCTTGTTAGTGGTTTCTGATGCTGCATATGATAGTGCTACAGCATTACCATAAATCAGCAGAATTAACTATGATCTTCAGAAGCATGCCTGAAAGTGGGTGACAGAAGTCTGCAATTTGGTGCTCTGAATATTATGATAACATTCTATATTAAATGTTTATAATCTACTTAGAGCTGAGCTTCAAGTATATTTTATATTTGTGCCTTACCCAATATTAGAAATCATGGGCTATTACGGCTTTCCCTGCCTATGTTGTTTGTAATATCCAAAATTAAAGAAAATATAAAAACACAGTGTGAGCAATAGTTTGTTTTCCTACCAATGCACTGTTACTAATATTAAGAAGTTAAAGTTTACCCACAGGTTTGAAAATTTAAATTCACCTTGCAATAAATACACTTTACTCCTTTCCATTCATATATAAAATAATCTACAGCACTGACCGGATTTTAGAAACTCCATCCTAATACAATTTACAAACTCTCTGCTGGCATTAGAGATACAGACTCAATTTTCCTTCCTGTCTTCGTAAAAGTAACATATCTAAATTATTCATCTAAGGGTAAATAATGATGATGACTTGCAGAGAATAAAATCACAAACTCAACAGTTTTGGTAGCCAGTACGAAAATCTAGGTTGCCACATTTACACAAAGAAATGTTCTGATCCTAGGCAAGCACGAACCAAAGTAAAAAAACCCAGACAAACACTGCCTGCACTATGTGGGGGAGCCCTATTCCAACTGTTATCCTCACAACTTTAAAAAAAAAAAAAAGAAAAAAAGAAAAAAGAAAAGACTTGGAGTAGCTAGTGTTTTCCTACCTATGTAAAGAATCATCCCTGGCTGCAGGATAGCAGGAATAGATGCTTTTATTGGAACACCTACTGATGAGTACAGTGGTCCTGTGGCATGAACAGCATTGAGAGACAATGAACTGTATCCTCAGTGACATCTCTGTGCATCCCAGCAAAAGTAGGTTGAATGTGTGACAACTGACAATCAAACTTCATGACTTTTCAAGGAATTCTTAGCACAAGCTAGAAAACAATGCTGGTTTTATTGTTAAAAATTGTGGTTAAAAGCAGCTTCCTTCAGATTTAGACTACCACAAGTATGAGCTAAGTAGGTTCATGCATTTATTTTTAATTCTGAAAGGACCACATCCATACAAACATCCTAAGTTAAACTAGCTGTGCTAGTTACAAGACATGGAAAGTAAGATAAGGATTCCCAACAAATTTTGTTGTGTAATGAGATTATTTGTTTTTAGAAAAGTTTTATAATTAATGGACAAAAAAGCAGAAGCTAACCACTCCTTTGTAGGTCCTGCACCATCTTTAGTCCCCAAATTGCCTACCATCTACAGAGGCAAATGGCAGACAGGACCAAAGTACAACCTCCATAGCTTACGAGATCCACGTTCTCATGTGTGCCTGGTTATTTGCACCCTGCCCTCATGCCTGG
Source organism: Heliornis fulica (assembly GCA_013399135.1). Lineage (NCBI taxonomy): Eukaryota > Metazoa > Chordata > Aves > Gruiformes > Heliornithidae > Heliornis > Heliornis fulica. The sequence goes on from VXBZ01003302.1 coordinate 1,352,701, forward strand.
ACACACAGCTCACAAGGCAGGTGGCTAAACCCAAGGACACCTATGGAGTGTGTCAAGTTGAGTGCTGCTCTAAAGGTCACTCCTGCAGCACACCGTAGGGCAGCAGCCAGGAGCCTCAGTGACTCAGCCCTTCTGTTAATACACACATTCACTTGGCTCGTACTGAGCTGTTCAATATGCACAGGGCTTTTTGTCTTCTCAGAAATGACCTCACATCACTGCTGGAAAGATACAAAGAACACTGAACAAATGAACATATTTGTTAAAATATGGAAAAAGAGAATTAAAGGCAAATATGTCAGAAAATTGGAAAACAGTATTCTCTGATTTTGGCTGATAACTGCTGAAAAGGAAATTATTTTCTGCAAGAATTGCTTTATAAATTCCAGCAAGGCACTAAGACCTATTGATCTGCACTGTAAGTGCTGATCATGCAGGCTAGAGCTGCCTAGACACAGCCTACCCAGCTGTCAGGCCATCTCAGTCCCCTTGTTCCTCCACACAGGCACATCCCACACTTGCATCTAACTGTTGTGAAATTTTGTCTAAACTTTTTCTGCTATTTATGGTGTTACATATAAGCCAAAATAAATCAATGTATTCACCTAGTTCATGAATCTTCAAGATGAATTACACTTGAAAAGAAGTACAAACTGACGGAGCAACATTGTGGGTGATGTTTTCACACACATAAAGCAAAAAGGCGCTGTGCACCTCCTCCATCCTTAAGAGTGGGGTTTGTAAACTCTGCATTACATATTTTTTCCACTCAAGATACTCTCATCTCTTCCAGTGCAGTTTCCCTCTATTCCATACACTCCCCACTTGAAACTGAACACAGATGCCTATGGCTTCTGCCTAAATGGACTGGGCTTTCTCTTTCTAGACCCCCTGCATGGTTAAATTGTGCAGATTTTTCTGCAGTTCAGGACCATTACAGTTAGCAAATGACCTTCAAGGTGCAGCTTCACAGCTGTTTAAGATGAACTATACCAATGGGAAAACAACTGCATAATATATGGCAGGTAAAAGAGAAGAAAATTCAACCTGGTTTTTCATTAGTTTAGTTCCCACCGCAGACTATTTTGAAGGCTCTTTACTTTTTTAAAAACCTCAGAATACCTTGAAGTGGAGATGACACTCCAGGAAGTTGGTTTGCTGTAAGTTTTATTAGAGCTTTTAAGTTTATTTAAGCTGCAGCATTTTCCAAGTGAAGGACAGGAGCAGGGATTTACCCTCACGACACCCACTGAAATGTATTTTTTGTGCTAGTCTGAAGACTACGAATTAGCATCCTGTGATGTTCCTGAAATTAGAAGCCCCATGAACTAACCATTTTATGATATTTATGCTTTGCTTCATAATGCATTCTCCACAGATGAATCAAAGGGCCAAATGCAATTGCTGTTGTGAGATAATAAAGCATGAAGTGGTATGTTTGGAATTAAATTTACATAAGAGGAAAGATGGTGGGAAAGTTTACGATGACAGTGACAATCGGTGAGCATACCATGGTGCTGGCTTCTCAGAAACTGCTGAACAAAATACCACATCATGAGCATGAATAATTAAAGCAGTATCTGGGGATTCAATCAGTTAAAAAGGAAGAAGAAAAGTTGCCTAATATTTTCCTGAGTTTTATGATCAGAGATATGCCTAGGACCTATGTAAGCATTATTTCCCCAAAATAGTCTTATAGTATCGTGCAGCTTGCTGGTTTTGTGTTTGCCTCTCTCTCAGAGATGTGTGTTATAGTTAGCAGAAGATCTGTTGGATTAACCTAATAGAATCCTACCCAGAGCTCCTGGATTCAGGTGAACCTACAGTTTCAACCTTTCATTTTCCGCCTTTCTACTCCTTTCTACTCTACACACTACAAGGAGTGAAACAGCCTTGTGTCCCCTACCCCTCCTGGCTGCTCCAGAAAGTCACTGGAAGGAGGCAGCCCCTATCTTGCAGCATATAATCTGCAATTGTGTCATAGGGTGGTTACAGGGACTACTGCCTGTCCCATTGCCAAACACCTTGTGAGCCCTCAGAATGGAAAACCACACAGTCATAATTAGTATCACTAACATATTAAAACTACCTCACTGATATTACTAAATTATTTCATTTATTCTCTTACCCTTGCAGCATATGTTCCATCTCACCCTGCTAGCACCTGAGGGAAACAGAGGCATGGATAATTTAAAATGTTTTAAAACCAGGCTTGGTTTTCTGAAGCATGTGAGGCATCTGGTTTCAAAAACTTTATATGTCCACAGTTTTAAGCTGGAATTATTTTTGAGGCATATGAATATGCAAGCTGATAAAGGCATGGCTAACTAGGCACAAAAAATTAGACATTCCTTTAAAAACCAAGTGACATCACTGTTTCCAGGGACAATTCCTACTTGGGTTCATGTGCCACTTTGGTGGAAAAGGCAAGACTGGAATCCAGGATTTCTCAACTCTTAAATCCATTCAGCCATAAAACCTACTTAAAATAGCCATTATTATCTAGGAATCATACTTTCAGTTCCATTCCCAATCATGCTGTAGCCACCAGGCAAAGCAGAGGCAACCATAAAGATCACAGTAAGACATTCTAAAAAGAGTACAGCATCTCTGTAGGTACATCTATCCTGTGGGTAGTCTCACGGGAGGATGGGCACCACCAGAGCTCATGAGAGTACACCATATAGTGGCCAGTGAAAGGTCTTACCAGCCTGAGTTGACAGTGAAAGAATCATAAAATTCAGAAATTAAACTTCTGAAAAGATTTAAATAGCATCAGCTGCCAGATGCTCAGTTTTTAAGTGTGGTGCAGCATATGTAATTGCTGGCAGTAAGTGAACATTGCCCCCCTCCCCTGCATGCCCAGAACCACTGCTGACCAGGCACCGATGACAGAAGGGAAGGGAGGCACTTGCACTTCCACAGAGTCTGAAAGAAACACTATGTTCAAATCACAAACAAGCCCAGTGGTGAGGGGGTTTTGGCATTAACACTGTTATCAGTTATCCTGTGGGCAGTCTCACGGGAGGACGGGCACCACCAGAGCTCATGATGGCACTGTTTGTAACCTCTAAGTATTAAATTAAAAAAGAGAAGTGTTTCCTTTGGCTGAGGAGAACAAAGGCAAACTTTTCCAGGTTTTTACCCTGTGAGCAGGTTATACAACCCTTATGAAAACGACCAAACCTCACATCTAATTCATTAAGGTCTCGCTGAGTCTCAGAACACTCTGAAGTTGAAAAATATCTTCAAATGTATGTTTCTTAAAGAGATTAGAAAGCAGAACCCTAGTTAGCTTTTGTCTGTCTGTTTTGCTGAGGGCATTATTCTAAGAGCATGCAGGAGATGAATGATCAACACTGAAAACCTTGACGCTTCTTTAAATGCCTTATTTTCATTTTTTAAGAAAGATGACAGCAAGAATTAGCACTGGCTCTTCTATTTCAATAATGGTAGTCATGTTGAAATGACAACAAACATCATTACATTTACATGCACATTTATGTAGACAAAAATTGTCATTACTTATTTTGGTGGAACATTTTATAATTTGCCCTATAAACAAATAAAATCTGTATAAGCTGTTTTTAGCCTTCAGCAGCATGTCAACACAAGCAACTTAGAGCTAGACTTACTGACACTGGAAAGTATCTCCTTCCATTTATAAAACGCTTAAGATTAAAAATATAGTGTTTATTTTTCAGTTTTTAAATAATACAGTGAAATACTTTTTGATTGCTGGCTGCAAATAAAAAGCAGATGGTTGAATGCCTTTAAATGATGTATATTTAAGAGAAAATGGGGGGAAAAATAAAGACATAACCATGTGCCCGTTTTGACTTTAATGTTCTAAGTAGGAAATAAAATACAACAAAAAATGAGAAAAAATCACACCACCTTTTAGCCTATTTGCAACAAAAAATTATTCTAATTTTCTTCCACCATATTATCTACTCTTCCTGTTCTCATTTCCATCTTTTGTCTATGCTCTAATCACAGTTATAATCAACTTAAGTACTTGTCCTACCCCACTTATGGCTCAGGCACTAAATACTAGAGCATTTTACATACATATCTGTTAAGCTTCAAATATAGATGGAAATATTGCATAGGAAAAAGCAGTTCCTAGCACTGAAGGAGCTGAACTGGGTTATCAAAGAGTTACTTATTTGTATGTACAACTGGATAATGCCAGAAGACTCAGCAGGGATCTGGTCAGACTATGGAATAGCAGAGCAGAGCTCCATGTTTACTGTGTGGGTCTTCCGTAACTAATACTGGATTAAAAATTAATAAGGAGATCAGCTAATTAAGCTATAGAAGCCAGCACAGGAACTGTGCTGTTACATTTCATTTGTCATGAAGATTTTTAATGGGAGGAGGTCTTGGATCAGCTTTCCTATAGGGAATGTGTGGGCTGAGAACCTAACTTGCTTTAAGATGGAATTTCAGACATTTATGACCAAAATTGTGTGACACGTGTGACTGCAAGAAACAGATTTAGTGCTCTCAGATGCTCCAGACAGTCTTGTCCTAGGTTTCTATGCTAGGTGTTAGCATCATATAAAAATTAGCCCTGCTCAGATCATTTGACAGAGCTAGGTACAAGAGAAGGGAGAAGGGCTGATCTGGAACGAGAATATAATCCTGTCCTTGTATTTCATCTCTTCCATGCTTATAGAGTGTACACCCATGTGGTGTTGAGAGACATGGTTTAGTGGTGGACTTGGCAGTGCTGGGTTAATGGTTGTATTTGATCTCTAATGTCTTTCCCTACACAATTTTATTATCCTGTGATTCTATGTTAGCAGGATCCAGATTTCAGCAGATGGAGGCACAGTGGCTGTGAACCTCTACTGGTTTCAGATTTTTTTTATTTCTTCAGTTAATACTTCTCTTTCACATTTTCTAACAGTGGCAAGTGATTGCAACGGGGAAGGACTTTATGAACCAGAGTGTGCAAAGAGCCTTCCAATCTATCTATTTGGATGTTAACATTTGAATTCCAATCATTATCATTTAATGCAGTATATAAGTACATGTCACAACAGAGCCAAAATCTGTCCCTATTTGTGCTGAGCAAAGTCTGAAGAAAATCTATTGACTTCAGCAGAACTATTTTGCACTTGCCTTAGTATGGCTGAGACCAGCATTTTCACCTGAGAAGAAAACTTACAGTTCTCTTTAGTATAAAGTCTGTTTTCAATCCTGGTTACACTGGGCCAAACTCTGCTTTTTAAGTAGAGCATTATACATCCGGATTAGCTCCACTGAAGTCAACATAATCATTCTACATTCATACCCATGGAGTTTACCTGAGGATTTTATTCTCCCATTTCTTAGGGCCTTTAGTAGTCAAGATAGTTCTGTAAATGTACTATGGAGGACAATATAAACTTGCTATCAGAGTAAACCAAGGAGAAAGTCATGTAATATAAAAAAGTCATGTAAGTGTGACATACATGAGTGCTGATATAAGCAACTGAATAAGCAGCTGAAGAACAGCTGGACACAGGCACCTCACATGGCTCAGGGTTACAAAGGACAACTATCTCTGTCATATGACTTGGGTCAGTGCTATTGGTCCCAACAACACAGTCGTATCTTCCCTCCTTTTTGAAATTCAAATGTGAACAAAATACATTGCCAACTACAAAGAATCAATACAAACTAACACAACCCACCGAAGGAGTAGTTACTGCTAACTCCTGGTAGCTGTTACTATTGCTTCTTGAATTAGAATAAAATGGGAAGTTTCATTTTGAGACAAACCACCTGGACCTTCCTTTATCCTCATGGTAAAACATTACATAATATTATATGGGATATGGATTTAGCATCATCTTGTGTTCCTTCTCCTTGCCTCAGAGAAATACCCCGTGGCAAATGCCATTTCTTTTTTTTTTTTAAGCAGAAACTAAGAGAAAAGAAAAAGGCCTTATGAAGGATATAACTTTGGGCATCATAATTAAAAGAAAAAACTCTTAACAGAGTTTTCTGAGGTAAGAAGAGGAAATCTCCATTTAGATATTTGAAATAGTTGCAGCATACCCATTTCTGTTTTAAAATATGTTTGAACAATATGTCCATAGATTATAAATATATATGTTAATGACTATTGCAAATACAGAAAGTAGAGAAATATGTGGTTTGCTTCTCTCTCCTAACTTAGACTAGAATAACATAGCCAGTATATTTATTTAGTTTTAGTGTTGTTTTCTTCATAAAGATCTAGCCTCTCTCGAGGCAATACAAGGAAGGCATATACAACACATTTAGTATCAGTGGGTGAAACAAGTTAGGCAGAAGCTTTTTTATTAATCCTAGGAAAGGGTGAAGGAAACCTAAAGCTAAAACATATTCGCATCAGGAGGGAAAAAAATCATTTAAAAGCTTGTCATAAATGAAAACAATTTACTTGTGCCAGTGTCCTTAAGTGCCACAAACTCTCCTGCTTCTGCTGCTACATTCTCTAATGATATTACTGCATATAGCACATCTCATCTAATCTGTTAGTAAAATCCTAAAGTCACTTATGTCAGTCTCTAATGCAAGCCAAATGAGTCTTCCCAGTAATAAGAAGCTTCGCAGAATTAGTTTTCGTTTTGCAGAAAATTGCCATTGGGGCTGGCACTTTTATCTAAAAATTTCACTCGTGCATAAGCAAAAAACTCATATATTATTTGGTTACATTCCATCAGTATGAGAAATAACATTGTGAGAATTCTATGCATGCTAATGATATATAGAAATCCACCTGCTTTCAGATAAAATGAGTTTAATTTTCTGTTGCCCACTGCCTGGTTGGCCTTTCATAAATTACTTATGCACAGCTATTATTAAAATAGAGGGAAAGCAAATTAGAAAGTCCTCATATCTCTCCACTGGATTTAACCAAGGCAGGGCTGTGACAGCTAGAGTCAGCGTTTTTGAAAAAATTCTGCTCTCTTGAAAAATTTTGCATCTCTATACAATTCTATGCCACTGTTGTAAACGTTCTGACCTGCCTTCTTACCAAATTAACCTAAATCCTTTCTATTTTTCAACATTAATGGAATCCTCTAGAGTCCTGCTGATATATATTAAAATATATTTATTGGTTAATTTGAATTCCAGCATTTTGTACCTCATTTCCCAGTACTTCTGTTATATCTGAACAGCTTGGAGCTTTAGCATTAGAAACTTACAAATTAAGATAAATACATGTGACAATTATCAGATCAAAACAACTTAACTTTCATTGGAATATATGATTGCAAATTTCCCTTCCTGATGAAAGAGAAAATGAGGACTGTCTGCTTGAAACAGTTAATTGGATTTGAAAGTACTGTACGTTTCAGCAATCGGTGCAGCTTTTGGTTGGTCAATGACTACTTGACCTCCTGGTTTTCCAGCAGACAATTGGTTTTCATTTCTTGAGGGTCTTTTAAGTCCATAGTTCATGGTGACTTTAAGTTTAATTTTCTGTTAATGATATTATTTTGCTTTTAAGATAAAACTTTCTTGTGATGTGCTGAGCAGCAGTGGCAATCCCATTACTGTGTGAAGGAGGACACCTCAAATTGTATTCTTTTAATATTGTCCGTATTGTTATGCTATTTCTAAATGTATTTTTAACACTTTGGGGTCTGTATTTCATGTGCATTTAAACTGATAGCTACTCTGCTCCTTGAAAAAGATACAAATATTAAAAAAAAAATCAAAAAGCCAGTGTGGTCACCAGCCCAGTCAAAGCTTCCTTTTAAGTAACTGGGTCCTGCTTCTAATCAGCCACTGGTGTAATGCCTTCCACCTCGGTAGATTGACTCCTGATTAGAAGTGGTGTGGGATAGTTTGGGCCAAGGACATGCTCTACAGGTTTCAGGCTCAATCTCTCGATTTTCAAGCCCATTAAATTTGCATCCATACCATATAAGAGTGCATTAAGCCCATCCACACAGCGGGTGATTTTCTAATGCTAACAACAATTTTGTTCATAGCTGACATCCGCAGCGCTTTACTAAACCCAGGCAATCAATGCTGGCACTGCTAAGAAGTCTCTGCAGTTCTTCGACTAAATCAGCTTCCCTAATGACTTGAAGCAATTATTTTGGAGGAGTTTTTTACCCAATTAACATAAAATGCACATTTATTTGCTATCTGCCATAGGTATTATTTTATTTTATATTGCAGTCTCAGAGGGAACTAGAGGCATACAATGCTGGTCAGCTCTTAAATTGTCATTTCACATTAGAGCCCAGCAAATATAACAGCTACCTCCAACCAAGGGAGGCCAGCATCCTCTTCCTCCCACACTGAGGCAGCTCACACAGCCACCAGAAGTACTGTCTGTGGAGAATGAGTGTGGGTCCACTTCTGTGGGCAGATGCAAAACCAAATGTGACCATTTAAGCTTTACTCCTATCAGTAACTTTTGCCTTACTGGGGGCAATCACATGAAAAAAAAACCAACCAGAGTGGTTGGAACTGGTAACACAGAGAGCAACTTCTGATCACGGGAACTCACGTGTTTACCTTCCCTAAAGTAATCCAGAAGATTTTAACTCTTACAAATGCTTCCTGATGCTCAGTGGAAATCTGATAGTGTGAGCGTGGTTCTATTCAATAATGCTCCAACATATTCCTCTATAAAAATGTGATAATCAATCATACCTCATGCAGGTGGCTGATTAAACACTAGCTTTTGCCAACATCAAAAGCATTAAAAAACTTATTACTTAGCTTCTTCAATATCATTCATTGTTTTAGCTATAAAATTTGTAGTGCTGCTGATACTGTTACATTTATCTTTGGCTTTGAGACTTTCAGACTGTGTTTCCTTCATAGTCTCCAGAGATAAAACTTTGTGTCTGTCTCCTCCACCTTTCAATGACAAATTCAATTATCATTGAAATTCCTGTGAATCCAGGACTGTTCTTTAATGGAAAGCACGTGGTGCAAAATTTGTGATAAGATTGCAAAAATCGGCAGGTAAGGTATAACACTGCACTTCACACATACGAACATATATTATATGGTTATAAGCTTGAATAAATTGAAATGCAATGTACTAAACATTACAGAACACTGCTGTACACAATATCTAATTATTCCCTGCAGTTCCCTATCCCTCCTGACAACTCAGTATCTGTAAATCACACCATACATTTTGACATAACTCTTAGCCTATGCAGTCAAGGCCTAAGCATTTCATACCGAGGCCTTAATGGAACAGACATAATGCCAAGGCTTTAGACACAGTGATACAAATCCTGTGATGAATTATTGTAATTTATGGCTTATCTTATAGTGCACATAGGAATTCTGGTCAGGACCCCACTATGATAAATATTAGACAAACTGCCAGAAGTTTGTGATCTAAATAAGTTGTAGACATATCTGTGAGTATAATGCAATATGCTGCATAAATAGCTTGTGAGAAATCTAAAATACGTTCTCCCAAAACAATGACAGATAATTCTGAACAATAATGAGCAACTGCATGAAAAAAAAAAGTAGAACTGTTTCCAAATTGTTCTTGAACACAATTTAAGTATTCACTGTATTGAACTTAACCAGATGCAGCAGACAAGATTGAGTAAAAAGCCTGTCACAAATGAAAAAAAATTTCTGAACAAAAAGAACACCAAAAATCATGACTTATTTCTGTACCCTCTCAAGTACAGAGTGTCCTGTGCACTAGTAGAGGACATCCTATACTATAAGACTCTTGAAATGCTATAATTAAAGGTCTGTCAGAGTTTCCATTAAATCCCTGATTTTCAGGGTTTAATTAATAATAACAGTGAAAATTAATGTGAGTAGAATTAAAGCCACTGACATAGCTCTACTGCATATTAATTCCTCATTTTACGTCTCTACAACATGTGGGACTGATCCACCTTCCCTTCTTCAGGCAAAACTATTGCAAGAGAACCTTTTGGAACGAAAAATTCCTCACTGGAGTCAGTGGATATTGGTCAGAACATAGACACTGTGATCAGGCTCCAAAACACCTAGAGCATATATATGGTAGTTAAAAGAACATTTCAGAAAGTCAAGAATTACTGGATTGCACTGTTATAGAAGAAAAATGTTTAGCCCAGTTCAAACTCATACACCCTAAACCCCATGAACATTCCCAAGTCCTCAGTCAATTCCTTCCCATCAATTGACTGAATGTAAGGTTGTGCATTAATTTTTGAAATATTCCTGTTATTGACTACTAATTTTTTCTAAGTATGAACTAAGGGATTGACCCCATAATGGAAGACTGATAATGCACGCAGGTGTTGGGAAATGGGCGTTCTCTATAAGCACAAGAGCAAATCAGGTGTTCTGCTACTGAAACAAAGGCTACTGCTGTTTTGTATTTGAGTGCAAATAATTTTGAGCACAGGACACTCCACGGCTTATTCCCTGAATATAAGCACTGGTATCTCACCATACAACACAAGGAAATTTAATCTTTGGCATAAAAGGATCAAATAAAACTACCTCAGAGCGGAAGTCTAGAGAGGGACCTGGCAGAATATGAGAGGATATTAATTTCTCTTCGAAGTAAATAGTATTACAGCTGAAAAATGTGAAAGCATGAAATTTTCTCAACACTGCTGTGAGAAACAGACCTAGAAATACCAGACGTATGCATAATATTAGAATGAAGGGTAGAGACAGTACATTCAGAAGTTGTTAAAAATGTTTAAAGTATTCTGTTTCACATAAAAGTACCTATTATAAAATACACATTTTTTTTGTCCAGATTCCAAACTAATAGGTGGCAGCATTTTCTCTTACATTAAAAACATATGTTGTAATGTAAACTTGTATCACACACTTCTCTGGTTAACAGAGAAAAAAAAAAAAACAAGAGTTCAAACCTAATTGCTACTACAAGTGCTAAGTAGGACAAGGAATTTCACAAGTGAAAAAACTTCAAGTTTTAATAAAAAGTGGGTATTTACAGGACTAATGAAACTTATGCTTCTCAGAAACATCAATACAAAACACCAAAGTCCACCTAACTGAAATATCATAAATAAGAAGCTAAATATAATCAGCAAAGAATATAACCTGTTTTCAGTACAGCTGGATGTTGCAGCACAACCCAAAAAGTGTGACAGAAGATATCATTACTATCATGGTATCTGAACGTGGGGTCCATGGTGCAATTCAGTAAAAGACATAGTCTTTTCATCTAGGGAGCTTAAAAAATAAACAGATAATATGGACAAATTGTAGGAAAATAAAGTATTACCATAGCTTTATCCATCTAGAATCAAGGCTCCAATTCCACAGAACCCTTAACTGGAAATGTAAGTACCAGGCCCTGTCTCAGTCCCTGCCTCCCTGAGTGCTTCCTAGCCTGTTCGCTGAGCTCTTCTAGTTCACTATTCCCGTTTAGAAATATCCTCTCAAAACTGAGGGTGCTTTTGCCAGACCAAATTGCTGACATAGATCAGTAAAGGAATTGGCAATTACCTGAGACAGCAAGGAAGACAAGTGTGTGGCCAGGTGGGAGAGGGCAGAGGGGAAGGACTTGTGCCTTGGGACACCAGTCAAACATAAGATATTAAGTAATTTAACCAAAGTAATTTAGAAACTCTATGGCATGCATCATGCAATATTTCTATTATCAGAATAAGTAGTTATATACAGATCCTGAATGAGTTTAGGATGGATTTAAGACTTTTTAATCCCCAGAGCAACAAAAGTTTGTGTCAGACATCCATAGGTTAATAAGAACAAAAATCATAAAGAGTTTTTAGATGGAGCTTTGCATTATATGATATGGGTGACAGAAATGATAAAGGGTTATGACTTGAAAACTCAAAAGTGTCCTTTCAATTCTATGCATTTTGTAATGGCTTGACTAATTCAGAATGAAGAGGGGCTGAAAAAAGCTTCTTCAAGTGCACTGTATTGGAGGAAGGTAAATCAAATGAAAGCCAGTGCTAAAAACAGATATGAATATAATTCTGCAAGCTTTAGGAGCTGAGATTAGAAGTCTGTATGCTTTACTAACATTATTATAGACCAGAACACAAAGAACAGTTAGGGTCTTGATGCAGACAAATTGCCAGGAAAAACAGAGTAATCTGTACTACTAATCTGGAATGTACCTTGCTCTGCTTCCATGGTCTTTCTGAGTTTGCAGAATTAAACACCAAAGCAAATCTGTGCATGGGGACACAGTTTGCTGTGCTTTCTGATCAAACAAGGAGTCTCTCAACCAAAGTGGATAAAGCCAATATCGGTTTGTGTGTATCTATTGCTGAACTAAGAGCTCTTGTGTTAGTTTTAAACCATCCACTAACTCCTCTCCTATTCTCTAATAGTGGAGACACATGGCAAAAATCTGATAATCAAAGCAAAATCACAAACTGGACAATTTCTATTTGCACATTACTTTTTGGCTCCACTTATTCCTACAGCTAGAGGAATATTCCTATTCCTCCTTCTAGCAGCTCTAGACTGTTTTGTGAGCAGCCATGGCAAAATGCCACAAATTTATGAGAAACTGAAGGGGCTTAGTGTTAAGGACTTTAACTTTCAGATCAGAACAGCTTGAATCAATAACACTGCTACTAAACATAAACAGGCATAATGGAAATTTTACAAAGCAAAACCATTTGTATGTAACATCAAAACCAGCAAAGGTCCTCTTTCCATAAGAGTGCAAATCACATTTAAGAGTAAGACCAGAAAGAAAAGCAAGATTACTTTGTGATGATTTACTGCAAAGTTCACTACACTATTTGCTTGATAATGATTTTTGTCATATTGTCATGTACTACAGGCTTTATCAACAGGGTGCTACGCTGAAAAAAAATATTATTTTAGCGTGTTGGAACAAAGGTGAAAAAAGGAAAGAGAGCACTCATCATGATTTGATTTTCTGCAAGTAGCAATTCATAAAAATACGCTTTTAGTATGAACTGGATTAATGTTTCTAATGCATAGTAAATATGGAATCAGAACTCCTTCACTGGATTTCAAGTTCTTAACTTTCATAGTTTTGCATTCATTGCAATGGATTTTTGGCTTTATTTCACTTCCATGCCAAAAGACAAAATAAAGTAAGNTGGCGGCATGGTGTGGTAGTTGAGACTAACAACTACGAGGTGATTGGACTTAAAAATAACATTTGAGAAAACACCTTGCTTTGTCTAAGCACAAATTCCCCAAAAGAGAAGGGAGAAAAGATGAAGGATGCTGCTGGAAGAATGATCATGGACCTAGTTACATAAAATACTGCCTAATTCTGAGATAAGATTTTACTTCTGTCAGAAGAAATAAATAGGAAGAGAGTGCTAAATATGTTCTCACTGCAAAGGGAAGAAAGCAGTTTGTGGTATGGTGCACTTGTAACATTGAGAATTTTTTTGGCTTGCCATTATTTACAGTAACTTATCTATGCTACTAATAAATAAAAGACAAACAGCATCTTCTGTTTCCTCTCAAGTCATCTTTCAATGTGCTGCCAAGACCAGACATGCTATTCATAAAGTATGGCTTCAGGCACAGCCAGAGAAGCCTGATGATCAGGGACATGCATGTGCTGTCTATAGGCTCTCCTGATGGCAGCGTGGGTAGGAGGTAAAATCCTCAGCAAGTGCATCATGCTAATGGCTGGTGCAAGTGTGCTTTAATTTGAAGAGCCGTACACACACTCACAGCGTTGTTGAACTCACAACTGGTTGAATAGGTACAAGAAGTCTTCTCCTGGCTTTTGTACATGTATAAAAGTGTGGCCCCAATTGTAAGTAATTAAAGGATTCAGTGGTCAGGTCAGGTTACAGAAGCTGGAGCACACAATAGAGGATAGCCAGGTTTTGTGGCTCAAATTCCCATGTGATAGCAGTTACAGCTCTCTTTCCCTCTCCTCTCCTCTTACATTTGGACTGACTGCTCCTGCTCATGCAGCCACTCTTCTCCAGTCCATGGCTATGCTTTTGAATTAGCAGGAGTAACTGGACATGGAAGCAGAGAACAGTTGCTTTTACCACAGGTCTTCTAAAGAATTTGCTGTGAATTCTTTAAGAGAACTGTTCTCAGAATTTAAACTTTTCACAGGAGTTTAGTAATTTTAGTGAAACTTTCAGAGGGAAAAGTATCTCAAGTCAAAGACAGGATTTCTCACTAAGGTGAAAAACAAGGACTAGTCTGGAATGTCAAATACAAACACTGAAGTGAACCTGAAGCAGCATTTGTAAAGTTGTAGGTACCTCACTGTATTATTAGAATACCTACATTTTTCAGATTGTTTCCAATATAGAGGCTGCTTGGGAGCATGAGACTCCTGGATCTTGACTCAAATTATGACCTTTCCAACACTTGCACCAGTCATAAAGAGCCATCTTTACTGAGAAAGTGTACAAGTGCTGGTTGAGTGCCCAGCATGCCTAGAAACCTCAGTCTTAGAGAAGATGTCAATAGGAGCCTTTCATGAGCACAGAGAAGCACCAACTGGAAAGTTGGCTAAGGACTCTAAAAGTGCTCTCTCAACATCCATTTGATAATGAAGTTACTCCAATGACTTCAGTGAAGTTATTCTTACTTTAAACAAGGGTCAAGGAAAAATGAAGCTGCTTAATCTGTAAAAACCTACCTTGTACATTTTATCATGCAAATTAAATTAAAAACCCCCATGGAAATAGTCCAAAGAACTTTCTCTGCATGTGGCTGTAAGTCATTTAAGTCACTCAGTGAGACGGGATAATGGCCATTATTTTTCACTTGGCCAGTTCATATTGTGACACCAGGAGAAAGACAGTCTGTCAAGTTTTTGTCTGCAGTGTCTAATTTTTCACCACACTGCTCCTGCCCTCCCTCCATTGTGTCAGGAGTGCATTAGGTGTTGGAAGGGCAACAAGAGACTCAACCAGTGGGTGGAGAGGCTGGAGAAGGGGGAATGAATTACAGGCAGCCTGTGGAGTCTGTGTGAAAAGCTGTGCTGTTTCTCTTTATGGCTGATATGGATCTATGTCCCCATGCCATATTACATGGAAGGGATTAGAAATAGGATTTCTGATATTTCAGCTGACATGTCAGGAGAAACCATTTCATGCCACTGTTGCAACCTAAATTCAAATATTCTACCTTTTAAAGGGATTGTATTTATTTTCATCTGTACTCCTGGGCTCAGAACCTTATGCTGCAGTGACTGATACTGTGAGGAAATGCACTTCACAGAGTGAATTCATAGGCAATGTTTTTGTGTCTGTACGTGCACCTTACTCATTCCCCAGCGACGTAAATGACTACAGGAAATGGGAATAAGTGTTAGAATAGCTCTAAAATCTACATGTATCAGTTTGTAAAAGTTTAGAAGTTCTTTTGTAAAGCAAAAATAAAACATCAGTGTTTGCTTTGTTTTAACCAAGGCCAAAATAAAGAAACAAAGTAACAGAAAAATATCTCAACTTAACTGTATGTGCAAGATATCAAGGTCACCGACTATAAATATAAATAATGCTGCTGCACATAAATCTTAAACGGCTTACTGCAACTAATATAACATTACAGTATTTACAAGATTAATCTTTTTAAAGAAAATTACAGGATCACATTATCAAACAAGATTATGCTATGTCCTATATAGTATTTTACTATACATACAGCAGTAACATGACAGCAAATACGCATTTTAGAGGCATCAAATAACTATTGCAGGAAGATGGTTACACTGCATACCAAATACTAGGCACAGCAGCAAGTCTTAGGACCATCTGATCTCCACTCATCTCTATCTTTTGACAGCCTTGTTGTATGTCTGAGGTGAAATGGATCATTTTTCATGCCTTTGTAGAAATATAAATTGACTATTCCAAATATGACATACACCTGTAGGATTTTCTAACTGTTGGCTGTTGAAGCAGTAGAGATTCCAGAAGTATTACAGTAAAGAGAGAATCCTTGGATCCTGCACTTGTGACAGAATGAAGGTACTTCTCCTAGGTTATATGTATTTCTAACAGCCTTGAAATGCCATTTTCCATATTAATTTCATGCAGTCTACAGTCCACATCCAGATATGATTTAGCATAGCTCTGTTGGTTCAGATGACCTCTGTGCTTTGCACTAGCTAAAGGATCTGGTTCACTGGATTTAAAGTTTGTCCAGCATGAGAAACACATCTAGTGAAGGCACTCAATGTCACTATAAGAATCCAGTTAGTAGTCTAGACACCCTTCTTCTGGAGCTCTGAACAGTGACAGAATATAAAGTGGTATGTTCTGTATCTAAAAATTCTAGGGAGTAAAGAAAACCAAGCTCCTTTTCCTTTCCAGGAGGTTAAAAGCATTTGATTCATGCCAGTATTTCAATGACCATGTAACGACCTTGAACTACAGAATAAACACACTGAAGAGAAGCCCAGTCTGGGCCTGCAATTATATATCACTGTATACGTTAGAATGTTTTTGTCAGAAGTGTAAACTCCATCTCCTTATGTTGCACTGTGAGCAATGTTGACTTTTACTAACCTGTAAAGAGATACTGTCTGCAGTAAAGAGACCACACATGTTTGTATGACATACAACAAAAGACCTCGGTTGTCTGGAGGATGGTCCTGTCACTTTCTCTGTCGCTGCTCCCCAAGCAAAAGCTGTTGCCTTGACAACTCTGGGGCATTCTCTGGCTCCATGTATGCCAGTAGGAGGAAGGCCAATTTCCTTCCACAAAAACCAGAACTGCTAAGAAATAAACAATTGACAACTGTTCCAGTTCCCTCAGAACTGCCAAAATGGGGAACAAAATGAAGAAACTTATTGCAGACACAGGATTTTATAAGACAGAAACAGAAGGATTCAAGCACTGGGGAATCAGAGGCACAAATGAGGAACAGAAGAAACCACTGGGAATGGCTGTGCCTAAGGTCAGGTTAAGGTTCTCTTTGATCAGCTTCCTATAACTGTAAGGCCACTGGTCTTCTATGTCACTGCCCATTACACTGCTTATAAAGAAAGTGATAAAAAACAATATAAAATTATTGATTTGCAATTTCTGCTACCTTTGCAAATAACATTTGGCAACACTAAGTAGGACTAACTTCAGCTCAAGTTTAGTGCGTCATTTTTTCTTTTTTAAGCACTTCTCCAAGTAAATGTATTTCTGAAGTAAAAAAGAGGATATGGGAAAATTGATAGTCAGAAAAGACATCCCTCTAGTTCAACTTCAATAGAAAGTAGACAGAAACACCATTTACACATAACAGAGAAAACTACAAGCACAGTGCCTTGAAACACTTTTCTATATCCTGTAACTGAGCTGGGGCCTGTTCAGATATGGAATATTTGTCTGTGTGGTCATTCTGGTCCAAAAATCTTACCACATCCATAAGGAAAATCACATTCATTGAAAGTCATGGCATGTATGAAAGATATGCTGTTGTAATCTTTAAATTCTGAATTACCTTAAGGATGTATCATGGCTTTTAGCATATCTCTCTAAGAAAACATTCTCCTCTTTGAATGGTTAATCAAAGCTCAAGCTATGTGTATTGCCAGTAGATAGATGATGATAAGAGGTTATATATGTTCATTATCAAAAAGAAATTACTTTGGAAAGGATCCATTAGTAATTAAAGCTGGACTTTCGGGGTCAATAGAAGCTAAAAGTACAGAAGAACTCACTGAAGGTTTCATTAAGTCAATAGAATCTGTAATACAAGCAGAGCACTATGTATTCCAGAGCCTGCAGTGTACAAGTGATGCGTCTGCCGAAGGCATCGAACATGGCTGAAGCTCCCACATGTATTTTATTTGTTTACTGTATTTTATTCAAGGAAAGCATAGCCACAGGCAACTGCAGGAACACTTCTGCTGGCAGTCAAATTAAACATGCAGCCACATAGGGCCAGGCTTCAATTTAACATGCAACCACACACAGCAAGGCTTCACAATACACCAACCTGCTAGTCAAACTAATGGCATTTCTATTTTAAGGTAAATGGAAGGGGATTAGGATAAGAAAACTCCCTCTATTGACCACTGACATTGTTTATTACATAAAAGGCAATTGTTTAGAGAAGATTCCCTCTGCTTTTGCTAAAGAAATTGTCTTGGTTTGCTGTTAACCTGTCGGCCATTGCAGTGTAGCCACATATATACCACTGCTTAGAGAAGCATAGAGAGCCTCCTGCATGACTGAGGGCAAGAACTCGGTAATGCACTACCTTTGTCTGCCATGTTTTGGTCTACAGCAGTAAATTTTGTATGCTTCTACCAACTACTTCCTGGAAATACGATAAAGATATGGCCTTTTGTGCAAAGATAAAATACACAGAGAATGATATCCAGAGAAAATATGGTAATAGAAAAGAACAGGCTTAAACAGCAATGAACAGCTCACAGTCCAAAAGCATTAGACAATTTCAGGCTGTGTTGGTAGAGTACAAATCCATTTTGGATCAAATTATTCACCCATTTTCTGTGGTCCCTTGCTTGGCCCAGCAATTAGTTTAACTGTGGAATGCTACTTACGAAAGTACAGTTGCAATCCCTACATATTCTTCATAGCACATATGGACCTTAGAAATGAAGGACTGGATATGGGCTACACCATGTAAACAAAATATAAATTACTTTCACATCAGTTGTGTCTGGAAATAAACCACAAGTTAAAAATTCTCATCTCCTAGTTGGTATTCTAGGCAACCTGACACAAGTCGATCAACCTCTTTGTGCCTCTGTTTCATCGTCTTTAAACCAAGGATCATGCTCCTGGCTTTATGGGACTTGCTGCCCATTTTTTAGACTTGATAGGATCATGAATTCTCCTCCTAGATGTTACATAGCTGTGGAGCTTGGTAATTCTATTCACTTGTGAGACAATGCTCTCTTTTTAGGCTATCTTTACACGTGTCCTGGTTTTGGCTGTGATAGAGTTAATTTTCTTTCTAGCAGCTGGTGCACTGCTGCTTTTTTAGACTTAG
This sequence comes from Heliornis fulica, assembly GCA_013399135.1. Taxonomy (NCBI): domain Eukaryota; kingdom Metazoa; phylum Chordata; class Aves; order Gruiformes; family Heliornithidae; genus Heliornis; species Heliornis fulica. Next base: position 1,371,617 of record VXBZ01003302.1, read on the forward strand.
TATGAGAATAATGTTGATAACACACTGATGTTTGTAGTTGTTGCTGGGTAGTTGTAGTATCTACGCTGAGTCAAGGAATTTTCAGCTTCTCCCACCCTACCAGATGCCTAAGAAGCTGGGAGATCACAGCCAGTTCAGCTGGGCCAAGGGATGTTCCCTGCCATAGAGCATCATGCCCTGGATATAACTGGAGATGGTAGCTGGGAGATGGGATTTCTTCTCGGAAATAGATTGGGCACCAGATCAGTGCTTTTCTTCTTTCTGCATGTGGTGAGCAATTGTATTTGTATATCACACTTATTATACATATGTAAGAATATATACGTAATATATCATATTATTGATGTTGTTGCCATTTGTTATCCTATTAAACTGTATTTATCTCAACCCACAAGGTTTCTATTCCATTCTCCTCCCCATCTCTTGTAGGAGCAGTGAGAAAGTGGCTGGTTGGTTATTGGCTGGGGTTAAACCGTGTCAACATGGAAAAAACTGATCTGCCATGCAAAATATTATGTTACCTAAACTCACTTAGGCAAACCAATATCCACAAATAGGGAAAAAACAAATCTGAGCAGTCTGAAGGTAGAAATTAATATCACTGCATAGGCCTGATCTGCAGAAAGAAATTTTTTCCAATCTGTTTGAGAAAAAGAATTCTCTTTTTATAATTACGATTTGAAATGCCTGATTTAGAAAAGTTATGAAAATAAAAAGTATATCTTACCCTCTTTTCTCCCCAGCAGTTCTCATTCATCATTGGATATCACAATTTTTACAACAGCTGACAGTAAAATATTGAAATTAGTTTAATCATAGTCACTATGACAGGTTTGCAGTAAAGACTTCCTTCCTATCAGATAGGTTTTAAATAGAAAGGTCATTTTGGCTAATAATTTCTATGATTTTATCTCCATCTCCCCCACAAAGTTAAAAGCTTGACTTAACACATGATGTCTTAAGGGAAAGGAACATGTTTTCTTCTAGTGTTTTAGAAATGTACTATAACCTTGACCTGCATGAATAACTTCTAGAGGCAAAAGTTCAGTTTGGTTTCTCAGTTTCTGCAGTTTCTCAGAGTAAGTCCTTGGCTTTCCTCCCAAATTCCTCAGAAGGCTGCTAATCATAGCATCAAACAAATGGGGGATTTTTAACAAGTTTTGTGCTTGAGTCTGTGGGATTTGCTCATCTAAAGCACAGTGCTACTTTTTCTTTTGCATTTACCTGCTTCCACTTGGTGTAAGCAGGTCCTTAGTTACCTTTCAGCTGACTAGTGTCAATGATAATAACAATACATTTTTATATTTAGAACACTCAAGTCTAAAGGCAAGTTAGCTCTGCACACGTATGCATGCACACACAAATGTAAGTAATATCTGAACATTTCCAAAGGGCAACAAGTCCTTTTGGAATAGTAATGAATAGAGAAATCATCTTGTGCCCTGCATGAGATAGGTGCATTTCAAGATTTTCCTGTATAGCTTCCATGAAAATTGGCCCCTGAGCAAGGGTGTGAGTCATTGATGAATACAGCTCTAAGGCTTCACGCTGTGCGGCAAGAGCTGTAAAAGGCATTAGAGGAACACAGGGGAGGAGGAGGAGAGAGAGAGGGGGTTAGGAGGTTATTAAATAAAACCTAGTAATGGTTTTACATGAACATTTTCTGAGCAGTGTTTTGAAAACGTCCATCCTAACCCACTGGGCACCATCCAGACTGCTGGCTGCAGTGTCCTCTGATGCTCGGAGGGGCTGTATGGGCCCTTCGCCACTGACATCAAACAAGCTTTTGTCTACACTTAAATGGATTTGTTGTCACAGCTACCCTAGCAGTCTTCAAGTGAAAACTCGGGTTGTGTACATAAAATAAATTACCCTATGTTGGTATGGCCTATAGTAAGTTTTCAAAATAATATTGCAGCAGAAGGATGAGGTTTTTTCTCCTCTGCACCCATATCCACCACACAAACCCCATGCCCACAGCACTGTGCCAACAAAAGTCACAGCCTTTACCAGCATAACTATGCAAAAAGTAGAGTGGGCCAAAGAGAGCCTAGTGGGAACAAATTTAAACTTACTCAGACTTCAGAGGTCTTTGATTTGGGCTCATAGTCTTTTTTTCCTAAGACCAATGTATTAAAACTGATGTCAATATATATCACTCAATGGTCAGCAACAAACTACATATAACTGGTAACACATCAGACCTGCATTATGAGCAATCTTCCTTTTATGCAACTGTATTTCACCTAAGTCAGGAGATCCAGGTTTCAATAGACATCAGATTTTCAGTCAATATGTAAGTCATTACTACACCAGAGTCTCCATCCTTCAGACTTCCTGCATGTTCTGATCTCATACTCACTTTTGCGATCCCTTCAATTTCTTTTCTCTTTTTTTACTTCTTCCATTGTGTTAGCAGTCTTGGGGCACCCATCTGAAAGGAAAGATGCAACATGCCCCATTATATCCCACTATCAAACACAGAACTGGAAAAGGTTCACATGGGAAATTTATTATAAACAGTGATTAAATGACACTAACAGGCTACAGTGGGTTAGTTATAAATAATCCAATAACCTTTTAAATGAGTCTTTTTTTCAGTAGATGGCTTAGATGAACAGTCAGGAAAAAATGTTTTCCTGTATTTCAGATACAAAAGTATCACTCATTATAAAGCAAATAACAATTGAAACCTTTGTTTTCACATAAAACAATTTAAAAAGCTTGGGCATAAACAAACAAACAAAATTATTTTTTTTAAACAGGCACAAGAAGAGCTATAAGACTTTTAAAGGACAGAAACAGTAGGTTTACATTTATGTAATTTGAACAAATGGGCACAGTGGTCTACATAATTGAAAATTCAATCCAAAAGGAATGTTAACAGAAGAAAATAATTTGCCATGTTACAATTACTTTTGTTTCCCTAACAGCTTTAAAAATAACACACACATTTTAGAAAAAACCCTTCTGTGTATGTACATATATATAAAAGAATGGAAATTATATATTCTCTTTTAACTGAGGAGTCGATAACTGCTGCTGTTAACCTATCCCCCCCCCCAAA